>CM032880.1:10845000-10950000 GCA_019176425.1 Megalops atlanticus
GAATGAAAATATGTAATGACTGTACATATTTACAAATTATTGCCTTACAATAAGGATTTTGTAAAATGAAATCTTTGTCTCAGCACGAACTTATGAGGTCAAAATGAACTGACTTTTAACAAACTAGCCGGTGATTTACACAACTAAGTAGCCTTCAACTCTGTGCATCCGTAGACTGAAGTAAAGACTTGCCCTGCTGGGGTTTGCCACCAGTTCTGCCCAGCATTCATGAGCTGACATTCGCCACTCTTCTCCCCTCCACCAACACTCCTCACTTTACTTTCCATCCCAAATGCATAGATAAATTAAGTAAACACTGGTACTGCATTTAATTCAGCTGACTGTTTCCATCTTGAGCTTTCCCAGAGGCCTGTTTGTAGAGGGCGTCCGGGACCGTTCCTCGGATAAACTCCCAACAACCTGGCCCGCACTGGAATCGCTTGCATAATCCCCTGTGTGCCCTTCAATGTGCTCCCCC
Source organism: Megalops atlanticus (assembly GCA_019176425.1). NCBI lineage: Eukaryota > Metazoa > Chordata > Actinopteri > Elopiformes > Megalopidae > Megalops > Megalops atlanticus. The sequence continues at coordinate 10,845,479 of CM032880.1, forward strand.
ACCTGGAACCTCTATGCAGGGCAGGAAATAAAATCAGGACCCAACGACACAGGTCCAGCACCACACACTGTAACAAGGTGCTGACCCAAGCAGTAAGGATGACGCAAAGACAACATAATACTGGCGACGAGCCAAAGCTACCAGTCAAGTGTCGTGTACATAGGTGTTAAGGTTGAGTCGTACGATTTAAAACATCAATTATCTCTTTTTAAACTAATCACCATGACAAGCCTACTGAACTAAAATTGTACATGCACACTGCTTAACTTACATAAATAGTACAAGTCAGTCAAAATAGAATTCTTTTCTCAAACATCTCAAACTAAGAAAAGTTAAATGTGCCTATTTTTTAGCAAATTTATTTCACTGTACATTTGCTAGAAAAGCAATTTTAAAGGTACATACAAGACTAAGGCTAAAGTTGTGATGACCTTGGTGCAGTCCAAAACGTTCTTTGCAATAAATACCCACCCTCTAACTATCCACAAATGACTAATTTTTATGAAGCAAACATTTTTTCCCCCACTGTTCAAAAACAAACCAAAAAAATAAATTTCAGCCATTGAGGAACTGCAGAGGAGAGCAGGATAAAACAGAAATAAATAAATAGTGATTCACAAGGTTTGGATGAAACACCCCATTCTTGAATGAGCTGCACTGATAACCCCTACCCCCACCCCCACCCCTCCCCACCCCCAAAGTCTGAGAACCCTAACACTCAACTGAATGCTGCACAATTATCTTACCATGCCAGCACACTAGTTTAAATAGAATTCTTATTCAGCCTCACCCCGGGTAGCAAATTCCGTATTTTACCACAAATGGTCCTTTATAAATTCAAGAATCGACAAAATGTCATCCATATGTTGGGTAGCAAAAACTGAAAAGCCATATTTTTTGAGGGGCAGGGGGCTGTCACTGGACTTTTCTGCCTGCCTCTAAAAGACATTTTCCCCTCTTCAAGGTACACACAATTGAAACACAACTACAATCACAACCATTATTGACCATTAAATGAATCTGTATAAAATATCAAAATGTTCCATTTTTAACCAATTTCACAAAGCGAGCTGGCAGTGAAGGTCTCACTCGATAGGTGGGGGCAGCCACTTGAATTTGGTTGGTTAAAAAAAAAAAAAATTAAAAATTAAAGATTCTTTCTTTTGTCCCCAGATGCAGTCCTGGTACCTGTTTCCACAGACAAACAAAATTAAGGGGAAAGTCGCGCCTTTTTATAATCTGAAGTGCTCCTTAAAGTACACAAAGGCTCCATTGAAGAAAATCTTTGCACAAAGGTGTGCATTTCTTTAAAATATAAAAACCTGGACCCTCTTGTACAAAATGCTACATTAGCCAGGGTCTGGTCATGGTACCTGTAAACACTGATACTCCAAAGTACCAATGGGAAAAAAACAAGAAAAAAAAGCTGTTTATGGCAGCCACTGTTGGTGGCTGTTAAACGTTTCATTGGTTAAAGATGTGGTGGTAAGTTACTTGTTTGTTTTGTTTAAGTTTGAGACGCTCGTAGGAATAACGAACATGGAACACTACAGAGCTCGAACTTACACCACAATATTCAGTTCCCACAGTATACGGACACAGACGTATGACATTTCCAAATTGAGGACTGAAAAATAAATGGCTATTTTAACTCTTGAGAAATCAAGATTTTAGTTCTATACGATAAAAGACATCACTGATGTCATAGTAAAAAAAAAAGAAAAAAGAAAAAGGAAATATATTTATAATATATATATTTATATATAATTAAAAAAAAATCAAATTTCCAGTGAATGAGAATATGTACACGTTACTGATGGTGGTCCCATCAAAACAGAGGAGGCGCTGTGGTGCCTTCTAGCAGCGGTCACTCGGATTGCAGCGCCGTGTGCTGATGTAGCGTATGCTGGCTCATGAAGCCGTTGGGCTCGCCGGCCGACAGGCTCCCGAAGTCAGTGACGGACACGGCCATCTTGGCACTTGTGATGTGGTGCGTGCGGTTCTCGAAGTCCACGCCCAGGGTGCTGACGGAGACGTCGTTGATGAAGGGCTCCGACAGGCCCATTTTTAGCCGCTTGGAGGGGCGCTCGCAGTCCTCGCCGCACATGTTGATGGGGTTCAGGTCGGAGTGGTAGAAGCCCGTGTCCAGCAGGTTGAGGCAGTCGGCGTCGCCGTTGCTGGAGAAGCCCAGGGGCTCCTCGTGGCTCAGGGCACCCCGGTGCAGGCTGTCCAGGGGCGGGAAGGTGTAGGAGTCCAGGCAGGTGACGTCCGCAGGATTGCACACCGTGGCCACGCTGTTGGTCAGCGCTAAGGGGGACAAATCACCATTACTTAATGTAAATGTCATCCAGATTCGTGTTTCTTTAGCCCACAGCTAATATATGCCCTGATCATAGGGGGGCACTGTGTCTACAGACTCCAGGCACTTTAAACTGGGTGAATTAATCTGGTTTCAACCTATTTCTGTGACTGTTAGTGGCTTAGAGAGAGTTGGAAATCCTGCTGGTCCTGATGAAACCTTTACAAATCCATTATTGACCATATGAATATTATGACATACACCCAATTTAGATTCACTGTCACACGACTGATCACCCTCTGATAAATTCGAATTAATTTCTGAACCACAACATATACATACCGGTAAATGTGATGCTTTAGATGCATCAGGCGTACTAGTGGTAAACACATGCTGCACTTGCATGAACACAGACTCATCACACAGCCAGTTTCAAAGCCCAAATTAAGAGGGAAGGCCTTCTGAGCATGCCCAGTACAGTCCCTATACTCCCACCCCCCCCAGTGCCACCTGACATTGGGTCCCACTCACCAGAGAGGTCGCTGGCTGTGATGGAGTTGAGGATGCTGAGCTGCTGGTCGGCCGAGGGCTCCAGCCTGCCGCTACTGGAGCACACTGAGGGGGAGCTGTCCACCACCAGACCCTCCGCCTCATCCACCAGCCTGTCCATCAAATCCCTAGGGGCGGGGCATAAAAAGGAGGACCTCCCATCATTCACAAATTGAACACTACCACTTAAAGACAGCATTTTACTACACCTTAGAAGATATCCTTGGAAGAGTCTAACCAACTATTGAAATTTGGTCATGCAGCACTTCTCGTTTGGCTTTTGCTTGTGTTGTACTCTGCCTCACTTGTAAAGCATCTGCCAAATGAATACATGTAAATGTAAGTGAAAGATATGACATTCACACATTTAGGTATAATCATATTCTCTGGTGTTATTTCCCATGTCAATGTTTTGACTTCCTTACTACAACATCAATTCACACAGTGCCTTTTTGGTGCATCTTTCATGTCTCGAATCCACACCTTAAGTCTGTACATGTTTCATTGGGAGCTCAGACTTCAGCAATGTTTACCGTTAGGACACCTGGGATTTCTTTTCTTAATTCAACACTTGTGTATTGATTCAGAGTCAATTCCAGAACAGGTCGTTTTAGCATAAGAGCATATTTAATTGGATGTAATGACAAAAAACATATTTGTCATAGTCTTGGCATGGGTTGCTGTGGAGAACTTGACTCAGAGAGACCTGGGCAAAAGGCTAAGTGATTTGGATCGTGACGCACTTCAGAGTGGTCAAAGACAGATTTGGAACAAAAAAAGAACACATACACTAACTACTCCACAGAAAAGATAGATACATTGGATCAAACATACTCTTTTAGGCGGAGTGCCCTTTAATTCCCAATTTAGGCCTGAAAGCTAAATGGAGCAATCAATTGTGATGACGCCAGCGCAGACAACGCATCTGGGGATCGTTTGGCTGCCTTTCTCCAAATCGTGGCTTTCATTTACTTCATTTACGTGCAGCTGTGTGGCTGTCTATTCCTGGATGGTAATTGCCTCTCTGAGTAATAGAATCGGACCGCACAAACGAATCACTCACGTTACACCGGGGTAGCTGCTGTACTTCTTTTTCCCGAACCGGTTTTGCTGGACGAAGTAGTCAAAACGCTCCGACTTTTTCCACACGTAGTAGAAAGCTACACATTCTGCAACTGTCCTTGTCTTAACCTTGAGAAAATAAACAGAGTTGAATCAGTTTATGCAAAGGAATGCTAAACAACATTGTTGCAGAATGTAAAGTGACCAAAGTGCACTCCCTCTTCGTCCATTTTATCAACGAAATGTGTGGGACTACATTAAGCAATGACTTACATCATATTAAGACAAGCAATGTATCTACCCATGTGAGGTGGTACAGAGTAAGGAAGTTTGTTTCTAAAATTCTGATGTTAAGGATTTACATGATCTAATAGTACACTCTAATAGTACTGATGCTAATGGCCTGTTGAAAGAATGTTAGCACCAAGTTACGCCCTTTTGGTACTTTATTTCTCTAAGACATTAAATGTGATGTAGAGAAGGGCATGTTTTTGTACAAGCCACTTTGCATCTCAGGAGGTTTCACAAAATTTAGATTTCCCTTAGCTCTTACCTTGTGTTTCTGTATGAGGTGAAAGTTCTTTTCATATAAAAGCAGAGCATGTTCAAAGTTTCTGCATTCTTCTTCTGACCAAGGAAGCATTTCATCTGAAATGTCACAGAAAAGAAAGAATTTAATTTTTCTAGAGTAAAAAAAAACACCAGCATAACAGAATTGTTACTGATATGAAAAACAACTACTTACCCTTTGAAGATTTCGCACTGCTGCGATACCGTTCAAGTGCATCATGGACGCTGTAGTTACACTTCACAAGTTCATACAAAGCCTTGAGGGGAGAAACATAACTCACTTTTAGTGAACAGTAATAAAACCAGGGCGCAAAAGTCAAATAAGGTAAGTGTAGTCAGAATATGGACTGCTTTAAGCAAATTTAATACGTCGCTCTTTGAAATAGGCGATTTTAGTTCAAACCATTTCGTTCCACGTCTATGTACGTAATGTGTGTATAAAAACAACCACTGAAAGATATTATGACATGGAGTATGCAGGTAGCTGCAAAAACCCCCAGAGGGCCTGGCCAACTGTTAATGTACAGGCGGTAATCTGAGCTTCAGTCAAACACTTCAGCACTGAGACAAGGCTAACTGTCGCAGGTGGTGAAGTTCTAATCAAAACATACAAAAAGGTTGATAGTGACTTAATACCTTGACCTGCTTCATGTTACTTCTGTTTCTGTCTTTCCATTTATTTGTTATGGAGGGCTACAGATTTTTATCCCATCCTAAAGTCTCCTATCAGGAATTCAGACTTACACAGCTTGCAAGTATGACTCCTGGACAGTTGCGAGACGTTTAGACTCTGGCAAACCTCGGTCATATGCACGTGACAAGAGGGCCCAGGTCACATTGGCTTACCTGCTCATTGTCTCTGACATGACTCCCCTCCACAACTCCCTCCGTCTTCCCATCCACTACCCGCAAGGACAACTCACAGAGGAAGTCCTTGACTTTGCTCTCCGGCAGGACATCTGGACACCACAGCAACTGGTCTTCGTCTTCATACGCTGCAAGTGACACGGAGCATTAACACTAACAGAACACCTGAGCTATTTAATTCATCATCCCCTGGGTGATCAGGTTTGAAACGGTTGCAGCTGAGTCCCACTAGGGATTTGGCCATAAATAAGCGAATCAGTTTTAGTTTTGAAGCAACAGCGGAAAGCACCTGTACTTGTGCTTACATTCACATACACCCATAGGACTGAGGAGCCCATCACTGGGATTAAACTTTGCAGAAAATGGGTACCAAGCAGGCTTTTATGATTTATGATTGTGCTATATTTAATTTAGCAAATACAAAATAAATTATACAGTTGTGCATTTTTTTAAAAAGAAACTATTACAGTTGTTAATATAGATTTATATTCATGTTAATATTCAAGTTATGACAGACTGTCCAGGGTATTTGCTAAATGAGTTCATTATTTTTTTGCTGACATTCTTATAGAGGATGCATAAGACTGTTTATATTTAGGCTAAACTTCCAACATTTTTGCTCATGGGCTATGCATTTCTGTGCAGGAGTACTACAAGCTTCTCAAATATAAATAGCTAAACTATAAAAAATACATTACAAGTACCCAATAACCCAGAGAAACCAATGAAAACATAACCTAGGTTTAGGCTCATTTGCTGAATGGTTTGGGTTCATACAGGGAGGCACTGGTACACAACTGAATTGTAAAGTATTACAATTCTGCTTACCGACACACTAATTATATGGCTCCCATATTAACTAAAAGGGAAGGCAACTGTTGCTCATGCGTCATCTCGTCTGCTCTATATAAAATATATTACCATCTTTTTTTAAGATCACATAAATGAACCGCATTTCTCTATAAAATGATTGCAAACTCACGCTTTTCCTCCTCGTCATAGCTGCACAGTTGGGAAGGAATTTCTGCCTGATACTCGGAGCCCACCATGATCTCCTGCGAGTGTAAGAAAGGACAATTCATCTTCAAATGCTGCATTTATACAGTGCGTTGGGGAAAAAAAAATCACTGAAGGAGTGTAGAGACCCATACCTTTCTGGAGTCTTCGGGACTCACGCCATCGTCTTCTCCCTCAGACTCCTTGTCCCCATCGTATATAGTGTTGGCTGGAAGGGAGACAGACAGAGCAAAAATCAGTGACAGTGTTAGGACATTTTTACTGAGGACCGTAATGCTTACAAAGCTAAATTCTTTTAAAGATGTTAGACTACCAACTGTGTGCCCCTCTAAGTGTGAAATATTAGGTAAATGTGCCTGAGCATGAATTTCACAGCCAAATTCTACTTAACAACTTGTTGACAACTTGTTACTATGAAGAATACTCTTACTTTAGGACATAATGCAACGTATAGACAACTGTAATAAGACATGAAAGGTTACCCTAGCAGCCATGATAACAGTCATGTGAGGTAGGACTTACATCTCAGCGTTCTTGGGAAGAAATCTGTGGTTTCGTGTGAAGTTACAGATGGGGTCAGATCATCAGCTGATGACTGCGTTTCTTCATCATCCCCGGAGAGCAGGTCTTTTGCGATCTCCTCCTGTTAAAGAGCAGAAACGAGACACTTTGAATACATGCACAGTCCTAAAAACCTAACAGACTCTGAAGGGACATGCAATTCCAGTATTACAAAAATATCAACTGTCATTCCATCATCCAGTATCAAACTAATTGCAATGTGTGTTCATGTCAACTATTAGTATAAAAAGTAAATATGCTATTCACCATTTATATGCTATAACAGTAATCAGCAAATAAATATATCAATAAATGAAACATATTAGCTCAAAAAATAACAACACTAGACGTTACTGGACAACATTGGGCTTTTCAGCCAAATGGCTGGTGTCTGAGCTACAGTCTTAAACACATCCAGAGACCATGTCTCAGAAACAATCCATGACACAAATGCTACGAAAGATTATGAAAAAACTGTGTATAGCAACATCTATTTTGTGTGGCCAGGGACTAAGAGTTAGTTTCCACACTTCCAGAAACACTGTGTATGGATGAAAGTTGTGAGAAAGTTCTGTAATTGTGATAAGTTGTGAGAAGTGATATAAAAATGTTTTGTGACCACACTGTGTACTGTGTGGTGGTCACAAAACATTTAGCATAAAATGCTTAAATATTACCAGACTGAAACTGCATCTTAAAGGACAGGTGAGTAGATGTAAAAACAATAAAAGCTACTTCACTTTACCACATTGAAAAATTATTTAGGATCTTTTTTTTAATTTTGCCTATGAATGTATGACTGTATAAAGAAAGTTGACACATGCAAAGAAAATTGCACATGGAATGACACAAAAGCCTTACTTCATAACCCTTACCTTGTCTAATGTCATATCCGGTAGCTCGTCTGTCAGTTCCCCTGAGGAGCTGTCCACGCTAGACCCCCCAACAGTACTGACTGATGCCTCGTAACGATAAATGGCCAGCAACTCTTCCAATGGCATGTTGCCTTCCTGTTAATACAAACGACCATGCCTTAGAATTTTTAACACATAGTTTGAACAAAACAAAGCAGAGAATAATGTCCTTTAAAATTTAAATTTTGTCACCATACATGATATTATTCAATACTTTCAAAGTACACTAGAAAATACAAAATGGAGGTTTGTGTTAATAAAAATACAAAGATATATAGATTTTTATTATTGCAAACAACCTTACATAAATGCTACACAGTTTCATATACTTCGTGGGATGGACTGGAAAACAAATTAATTAGCGCATAGACCGTAAACGTATAACTGTGGAGCGCGATGAAATGTTTTCTTGCCTTGAATGCCTAACTGTAAAACTTTAAAGCTTTCAGCTTCAACAGTCCCGTAAATTTCTATGAGTACTTTGAAAACGGCCATTGTCATGTAATGTACCTTCTCCAGATCCGCAATTTCCGCACTGACGTTCGCCTCTCCCTCCAGCAACTCCTCCTCCTCTAGAGTGCGTTCATCGTCATAGTCATGGACCAACATCTCCGCTGTTGGGTCAAAATCATGATCTTCCGAAGACAAAGAGCCAACTGCGGGAAAAAAAGTCATTTTTCGTTTTGACCACCGCCTTCATCCAGGGCGACTTGAAGAGCACAATGAAAATAAATACAAATATTAGCCTATAACAAACAATTAGCTAACGTTACATGACTAGCAACCAATCGGTCCCCAGATTTAACGTTATCTTTCGTCCAAAGAAGATGAATTACTGTATTAAGAAATCACATATTGCTTGATAAGTAGCTGGAAACGAAATTGTAATTTACCTTGCTTCACAATTCTACATGAGACTAACATTGTTAGTTAGCTCATCTAAGTAGTAACACAGTTAGCTGGCGAGCTACTCAGCCTTTACACTTCCCCCACCGAACAGGAAAAGCGCAAAAATCCAAAAGGCGGCTTACCTGGGCTCGTACTTCCAAAGGAAGCCTGAAAGAGGAATAAAACGAATAATTGTTAGCCAAAATTACTCAGGTAGCAAGTTACCTAACGTTTAGTACCTTGCCACTGCTTAGCCGACCTACTAGCTAGCCTGTCCTGTTAACGAGCATTTAACGTTTGCATAACCGGCAAGACATTGCTTTACTTGATGTATTCAAACAATTAGCAAGCTAGCTAACGCTGGCTCCATTAAAATAAATAAATAAATAATAGCGCTCCGTTTTCCGCTACCTGAGAGCCATTTCCAGTGATATTTAGTCATCAATTGCCTCATAATGTGGACATACGAACAAAATGTCCAATCTATACTGACAAAAAAAATCACAGCTTATGCATTTACCATTTCTCGCTAACGTTACCGTGTTTCCCATTACTGTCACTGCGCTCCGCAATAAATCTAACAAGCTAGCTTGCTAGCGAACAAGCTAATCAACCAAATCCAAGGCATAAACATAAACAATCTTTCGATTTAACTCCATGGTTTACTCAGTTGGATTATCTTAATTAAAATTTAACAAAACATGCATAGTGCCAATAAATAACACACAGAAAAGTCCGTCCATTAAATAAACCGACAAGTACATTTTACTTTCTAGCTTGCTAACGATGTTAGCTGGCTATATTTTTACCACTGGGTTGACGAAACATTCTTACAGTCTGTTTAGATACGGACGCCGGGGCCTAGCCCCGTAGGATCCCGCTTTACATTCAAACATATTTCAGACGCCTTCTTCCACCAGTTTGCCAACCTAGCCCCATGTTCCACAATACAACACCTTAATAAGCACAGTCGATAAGATTTATCCAGATTTTATGCGCTGCAAAATCTAAAAATATACATTTAAAATCTGATGCTTCTTCCCTTTTTTCCTTCTTACCTCCGCCATATTGGTACCTTTAGGCTAATAAACTGGCTTCAGCCCGGTACCCGGATTGAATCAGACAGCCAATCGGAAAAGCTGGCTTCATTTTTCGCGATACGCTATAGTACTTTGAAACAATCGTTGCAAACTCACGCTTTAAATTTTCTCGAAAAGTCTCGGAGAGAATGTTATTTTTATGTACGTATTAGTTTGAAAAAGGCAAATAAGACAGTGCGTGTATATTTAGTTTGCCAGGTAACTACAGACCGGTGCAACTTCTTTCAATACGCAGGTAGCCGACAAGCAAATGTGTAGCATTAAACAAACAAAATGCGCACAGAAACGGAATAAGAAGAGTTGTAGCCTATAAATTTATTGTTGACTTTGTTAGTGCATTTTATTTTAACATGTCTGGAAGCGGAGCGCAGCTTTTCAAAGTGATAATTGCACTGTTGGTTTAATTCATTGTAAAATTCTTGAGGATTACCGGTAGGCTATACAATCCAATTTTACCGGCGCTTCGTATTTTAACGCCTCGTGACGGATTTTATGCCTATTGTAGTAGTATCATGGCAAAAAACGGTCTTGTGTCATATTAAGACGTTCACTGTATCAATGCAATCGTTTGGGACGTGTATGCCATTCAGCCAAGTTAGGGTTTGGTGGAATACTGCCTCACTTTTAGAGCTGGGATTTCAGACCTTTTTGGGGTTTCCAACAGAAGTAACCACAATGACCCTGACATCTGAATCCTGAGAGACATTTACTTCTGTCCCATCTGTCCTCATTCAAACACAGAGTTAGGCCACAATTTTGCAAACTCACACAGCAAACGCTTCTACACTAAGTACATGGCTTTATTGCACACTTGGCTGACATTATGTCGTGCCTACAGAGGCTTACCTGGACCTCAGCATCTCACTGGTATACTCAAGAAAACACTCAGATATTATTCCATTAATGAGCTGTCACCTCACAGTAAACACTTGAAACAAAATTATGCTCAAATTTAAGCCATAGCTTCAACTATAGGATCTTCGCTTATTCGTACAAACAATATTTTGTCAAGCGAGGCAGTGCATTGAGTAAGAGGCAGTGAGTAACTTGCCATTTTTATTTTCAAAGGCTTTTGGTTTGCCATTAGATAACAATTTTGGGTAGTCTGTAATTCAGTTACACAATGTTTGAAAAGTGTTCCTGTCTTTTCGGATCTCTATTTCACTGCTCTCGTGGATACTTCTACTAATTTAAAAAATTTACAGTCATCTACATTTACCTTGGGGTGTCACTGATGCTGAGTATTTTGATGGTTCATATTGTCATATACTGTATGTATACACACTTAGTGTTTCCCTACCTTTAACAAAGTCAATTTTGCTGTTGAGTGTACCTGTACTTTACTCCATTCTTACTTAACATTTAGATAACATACTTTTTCCATGGTATGCAGTGTGGCTTTTATTGCATTATTGCTTACCAATGGAGCAGAAGTAGGAACTTTTTGTCTACAATGTCCGCATTTTTCCGCATTACATTTTGGGGTAAAATAAAGTTTCTCATACTTCACTTAACCCATCCAAAGCTCTGTGGATTGTAAAAAGAATGATAAGGCACAATGTGAGCACATCAATGATACCCAACCTGAAGGAGTGTGTAAAAGCCTGTCTTGCAATCCATCCTGATTATCTAGGCAAACAAGCCTTATTGTACTTGGCATCAGGATGCCAAAGAGGCCTCCAGTGGAATTATGTGTTCTGTGTGCCCACATTGCTGTTGGCATTTAACCACAACACTGGTACATGAGATCATTCTGCCATGTTCCATTTGGCCCCTAATATACATGATGCATTTATTTTTACTGACAAATATGTGGCTAGATATAACAATTCGTCAGGCTTTAGTTCATAGACTTTCCTGGGTACTTGCTGGTGTCTGTTTCTGGGGACGTAGCCCAAATTATATTATCATGTGCCAAGGTAGATAAGCACATGACAACACCTTTGTGTACTTATGAGAGGCTCCCCTATGGACTTTGCAGGTTGTGTCCTATTTCACTATGTGCAGAAAATGCTTTTGTCCCAAACAGGACTCAAAACCTCATGTATGGCTTCACAAATCGGTGTGATAAATGTCCAAGTTCTCATTTATGATCAACTTGAAGGAAAGTGGTAATAACTGTCAACATCAATGATACCCACACTACCCAGAGCTACTCAAATGGCCTGTGATTTACTCCTTGTTGCTGTTGGCCTATAAATTCAACATAATTTGGTTCTTTGGCCAGACACCAACAGGGGGATTATTATTGATGTTCTGCTTGGGAAGAGCCTGACCATGGAAACGGAAAACCCCAATATTATGCATGGTTTCATTCATTTTGAAGGCCATTCCCCAAAATCTGATAAATAGAGTTTACAATTTATGACAAAAAAACCATGGTATTTTTTCTGATGAACCAGAAGAAATATGGGTTGCTATAGCAAAATAAAAGCAGTAAAATATTTGACAATAAAGCACAACATATGAATATTTTTTCCCTTACAAGCACAAATCACAGTAATTCAAAGGTTGGTGAAACATTGTCTTCAGATCATCATGGTGACATTCATCAACAATGCTTTGGGTTGCAATATACAGTATAACAGTCTAATGTAATACCCAAAAAATCTAACAACTGTGTACAGTTCTGAGAAGACCTGATAAAGAAGCTGTCAAATAGTTTATTCATTTCTCAGTAAATTTATCAAATTTTGCATGACAGAGTTATTAACTTTTGAAGTACTTCCCTGTTGCTGGTGCCCATTTTGGTTTTCATTTTACCTGCTTAAGGTCAGCATTAAATTATTTGGCAGACACCAGTAATATAATCAGCATCCCCATTCTGGGGGAGAAACTTACGATATTAGTTCATGTGATTCACAGTGGATCACACTGGTAGCCTTATTTATGAATAATGTATTAATAATAATAATATTGATTAATGATAATATTGAATCTTACTTGAGACCATTTTTTGATTTTAGATTGGATAATGAACTGAACTGAGCTTGACTTCAGCTGTGGTCTTTTGATTACTCCATCAAAGCATGCAGAGATGATTACTAGTATGATAATGATGATGAAAATTATAATAACTATGAACAGTAGTGGTAGTGTCAGTGGTAGCCATGCTTACATTTATATTATTGTATTTGTATTTATATATTATGATTATGATCAGCCTCAGTATTTTGTGTAATATTTTCTCTCTCTTTTAGTAATTACTGGAAGATACTATACACCATAAATACATTTTACAAGATATGTGTCATTAAAAGAATTTGATTGCATCACTGTACTCATCCAACTAAGCATATTGTTTTTATTGAGAAAATGACAGTGTTTCCATTAGGTTAGTGGGAAATGTCAATATCTTCATAGACAACTATGGAAGACAATGTTTTCAAAAAGTCTCCAGATTGTGGACTGGGGCTGAAATTCTATTAATAGTTATGTTTATAAAAATGTTTTTTTCATAAGGATGTCAGAGTGAAAGGTACTCAACAAGTAATGGAGGTGTAGCAAAGGGCGAGAGCAGTCACCCCACCCAGCCTCAAACCCGGGTCTACGGGGTACCAAACATGCAACTTTGACCATGACACCAAAGAGCCAGGCTCGTTGGTATGGCAGTCAAAGCACATACTCAACCGTAGTGACGGCATTCCACCACACTGCCCTCCCCTTTGGGAAGCGCGCCCATGCGCTTCACACACCAAGGCATCCCTCACGCATTCCCCTGCCGTACTTCTCCCATCCCAGGGTGCCCCACTCACTCGTGCTTCACCCATCTCTGGGGTCCCTCCTACCAGGGTCAACCTAACCTGGGGGTCCCTCATACGGCTCACACACCAGGCATGCGTCCGATGGCCTTGCAGCCAGCCATCCCACTCTAACACCATTTGTAGCAAGAGCGAGAGCAGTCACCCCACCCAGCCTCGAAACCCGGGTCTACGGGGTACCAAACATGCGACTTTGACCACGACACCAAAGAGCCAGGCTCGTTGGTATAGCAGTCAAAGCACATACTCAACCGTAGTGACGGCATTCCGTCACAGGAGGGCAAAGCCTTCTGGGATGTGATGCATCAAACTAATGAAAAACTATTCAGATGAGAGATATTATTATTACCACTCCTTGCTAACCATAGTGCAACCAAATTTGGCAAGCCAAAAAACCTCCTGGTAACTTACTAGCAACTAGATAACTTACTAGCAAAATGTAAAAATGGAAAGTCTTCATTTCAATGTCCTCCTGCATTATTTTGTCTGTGAATTTATCTTTTCCATATCGTATGATTTTCTTTTGTTAGCAAGATTTTTTTTTTTGCTAGCGGAAAAGACTTAATATTAACAAAACAAAAATGAAAGTTCTTCCATCTCCTGCAAAGCAATGTCTCTTTCTTCCTAGACATGCTCAGTGTTCACATTAAAAATTATGTTGATTTGCATGAGATCACACAATGTGCCAATCTACTTCCTCCTTTGTCAATTCCATAATCATGCCTTCTATTGCCAAATAGAAACTAAAAATACCTACAGGGATCCACCAACCTGCAACTCTGTTTTAACTCAGGTATACATTAGGCAATACATCATCTCACCCTGACAACCTCTTGCAGGAACATTGAAAAGAGATTAATGTAATCCGCAAAATACTTGTGCACAGCCATTGGCTATTTTTCCTTCTACAAGTGACAGTGCACCACAATGAAGTGGGTGCCACTTGGAGGATAGGTGCTACTATACTGACGTAATCCAAACCTTTTGCAGCAAGTGATGAATCTGCACTCAAGATGAGCTCCATGTTGTTTGTGCCATCCAGGAGCCCATGTGACCTATTGCTGGCCGCAAAGTGGAAATTGCCTTTTCAAAGTGGCTATCACCACACCATAAGTGAATGTTATTAATAGGAACAATCTATAAGATAAGCCACTGAATATGAGTAATTATAAGGTGTTTACTGATATTCAGTGTAATGTTGACTAGGAATTCTATATAAAGGGAGCAATTAAAATCATAGTCTGTAATTAAACATGCAAATATCATACTCAAATGCCAAATCTCCAAATTCTTTTTGTGTTAAAGTCCAAGATTTCTCCAAAAGTGAAAGGAAATAAAATAATGATCAACACTTTGCAGTTAGACAACCTTAAATAGATTACAAACACAAAAGCATTTACTACATGAAAATAAAGAGCTTTTCAATACAGGTGGCAGTAACTGGGGAAGTAAGTAATCACATTTTTAGATTTTTGCTGAAGTTACCCATTAGAACACTAAACACTGTCTCCGTATGAAGAAAGGTTCAGTCTGGGAAAAAAGATCTTTGTAAACCAAGAAAATGCTGAGCATGGTCTACAGTGACTCCATTTAAACTAGCACCCCACCACCACCACTGCTACAACGACGTATTACGTATTAAAACATAACCTTTACTCATGCGACTCTTTAAAATACTTAAACAGTTATAATATATTCTATGTCTGACCACTCACTCCATCTGACGTATTACGCTGACAAGGTAACTTATTTTCTTACACAAATAACCCTATGTTTATTCAATAGATTTGGTGATTGTGGTGAATTTTCAACATACGACATCGTTTACATTGTAAATTACCCGTTTCCGAAAACGCACTCCCCGTCCTTTTCCTGATAACCTTACCTGCTTTCCCTCATCTTTATTATGCTCTATTAAAATGAAGTTAATCCAATGTATGCAAATATATGTACATTCATACCTACATTTTTTACTGCGACGCAAGAAAAAATCATTGAAATAAGACAGATCATTAAATAGATGCCCCCCAAGTGAAAACTAAATTTATTTTGGCCCGGGAGCTTCAAGTATTTATGTGTGGTCCGAGTGTTCGCAAATTCACGTTTGGTGACGAGATTCTCGCGAAGCATTGCGGACAGCGGCGCCATTTTGGGAAGGAGATCAGCAAAGCGGCAAAAATTAAAAACAAAAAGAAGAAAAATAATAATTTAAAAGAAATACTTGATTGCACGAGGTTAAATCAACCACAAAATAAAACTTGTAGGTGGTGGAGTTTTCTAATGTGCCAGGTACGTAACAGCAATACAGAAACGCAAAGGAAATTGTCCAGGAAGACTGGGGCTGAAATTCGGCTAGCTACCCAGCTAATGAGTGTGTCTTGTTATTGAACAGTAATACTGATAAATGTTCCACCTGTATTAGCCTCTGTGTTTCGATAGCAAGCTAGCTACACTCAGGATACCTACCTGCCGATGTAGGTGGCTAGCTTAACAAATACGGCCCCAAAACAAGTATGCAGAAAACAGTTTCTTTTAGTTCGTCACGAAAGTGTCTTATGTGGCGGCGTACCTCAGCTAGCTGATCTAGAAAGCATCATAGCTTGCAAGGTGGTTGCAAGCTAGCTAGCTAGATGTCACCTTAACAGTGCTAATTAGCTTGTTTATGTTAGTTAGCGAGTTTAGTGTTCAGCTGAACAAGCGTTAACTTGCTATGTTGGAAGTTAGCAATCTTGCTACACTTCAATGAATTGGACTGCTAACCCTATCCTGTGCTTATCTTGGCTATATACACTTGCACACAAGCTTAACGTCGCAAAATGAATCGGATACCTTGATGGATACCTAGCACTTCATATTTGTCTGGTGTCTGCTTAGCTAGCTAGGTTAGCCAGCCATTTGCCTACTCTTGAGTAGACTTGTTAGCTACTCCATTGCCTAGCAAGCGATTAAGATAAATTACGTTATAGTTTTATTTTGCACCGATGGTTAATAGTTAGCTAGCTGGCATGGAACTTATATTGGCAGTTAGCTGCTGTTGCTCGCTAACTATATGAGTTAACTTGCTATTGTTCTGGTCTTATTGGTTGTTAGCTAATGTGAGCTACATCCAGATATTCGAGCATGGTAACATCTTTGATACTATAACAAGGACGCAGCTGACGTTAATGAATTTGTACTGCGTCCTCAGATCACAACTGTTGTCCAATTCAGGTTGAACTATGACTAAACGGCTAAATGTTTGTGTTCTCACAGGTGAACCCAATCGTGACCCTGACCTGCATCTTGAACAGACGGCGACAGTAGGGGTTGTTTCATTCAGAACCAATGGCGTCACCAGCATTTCTACATTAGCACGCCAACTTAGCAATTTGTGCGTATCCAAGAATGCGCTGAGCGTGTGGGAATCTTCCGAATAACAAGCTTACTTGGAGCATCGTGGGTTGCGTCTGCGATACTGAAGAAAACTAGAAACTGGATGCACAGTATAACTCAACACAACTCGATCTGGAAGCTGTGGCCAAGTGTTCTGTTTGGATGTGTGTGATTTGAGATTTTGCATTATGCTCTGATTATTATCTAGATAACTTTAATTTATTCCACTTGGCAGACGTTCCACTGGCACCCCTTGTTCTTTCGGGAAGTGAAACATGTGCACTTGCAGATGAAGGAGAACTGGTATAACTTCCTGCACCTTCCTTGTGATAATGTATTAATTTTGTTCCCATTATGAGCATGTAGGTCGGAAGACAATGGCATCTAGGTAGTCACCCTGTCTCATTCACCAACTTATGCAGTCCACGTTCACATGTGAACCCCAGCGTCCTCAGCCTCCTTAAAAACAATTGATGCTGATGCTGGTCCGAGGCATCATAGGGGAAATCGATCCTATGTCACGTTTATAACAAAAGGAAACGTCATCTCAGAAGTCCAGAACGAAAATCCACACTTTGGGACTTTGGAATAATTTGAAGAGGATGTGAAGTTGATCCAGGATTGCTTAACCAACATTTTCACAAGGACCCGTTCTGCAAGATCATTCTTGACACTGAACACGCGGGATTATCATTTCTGTTTCGTAGTAAAAGACAAGGAACAAGTTGGAGGAGGGCTTTACAGAATCAAAACGTCTTCTGTGCAGTCCTCCCTTGCTGGTTTGTATAATCTCTTGCTTTGCATTGTCTCGTTGATACAGTGCTGTTTTGTAAAGGCTTTTAGTGATGTTTACAGTCAAATTGAAGTCAAAGTCAATTTTGTAACCTTACAGTGTTTTAGACATTCTAGGCATTTGCTTGTCTCTCAACAAAGGGGGGAGGGAAGTAGTGCTAACATGTTAAGTCCTGTATTGGGGATACGACATCTTAACCTGACAGAGGCCCTTGATACATTTCAGCTAGACTAATTGTTTACCCTTAGCAATGCATTAGCCTTCAGGATGTCTGTGACCCGGTTAAGAGCAAACTGATGTGACATTTGCTGTCACTTGTGTTATTGAAACTGAGACAAATGGGTTTTGAGGAGTAGGCTGTGCCACAAAGATGTAAAAGGACATAGTTTATGCTTCAGGGGCTTTTTGTGCACCAAGATTTAAACCCAGTTACAGGCTGGAATACTGAGTGATTGACAAGCCAGTGAGCATTGATCACTGAAGATGGGGAGGAGGTGGTGGAGCAGCTTTTAAGCTTTATCAAAGATTCACTGGTTTTAACTAGTCAAAGTATTTTATGTAGCAAATTTGTTCTGATTTACATCAGTTAATGACTAAAAAAAACATGACATGTTTCCATACCATACCAAAACACTTTGATTGGTTCAGATCTGGAGGTCCTTGGTAGCCAGGGCTCTATCAGATAAATCTTAAATGAAGCCACACTTAGCCCAGCCATTTCAGTCTTTTCAGTTCACCCAAGGCTTCCCAACTGTTTAATCACTTATGTGGCTGCAAGGAAATAAAATCCAGTTTCCAAAGAAATGCCCCCGTCAAATGAATTTGGCGTAATCAAAGATCCCAGGTGTATTGTTCATTAATGCACTGTCAGGACAGTTTTAAGTTACGGGATGTAATGAACCTTTAATTGATATTCCATTAAAATGTTAAAGATTATATTAACCCAGATTTTAGTTAGTAATTGAAATTAGCTACATTCATTTCCTTGAATTGCAGTTCCCTTTAATAGAATTTAGATAGCTAGATATGTAACAATTCAGAAAATTGTTATCATGACTGATATCATGAGATTCCCCATTCCTCATTTTCATTGGAATTTTGGGATCCTTTGAAGGTGGATCCTGTGTAGATGTGATCAGAGGATGTGAGACGTGTATGTAACAGTAGTTCATCTGTGCCTTTCCAAATGTTCAGATTTTAGCTGATGTAACCTAAAATTTAGGATGTGGTCTATTTTTTCCTATTGTAAAGTTTGTATTCTTAATTATTGAGAATATTTAAGTAAGATGGACATGAAACACATGCATTGAAAAGAAGGGTAATGGATATAAAGCAGACCCAGCTGGTAACAGATGATGGCTTGATCCTTTTTGGTGTTTTGTTGATGTTTGCAAGCCTTCTTTTGAATCATAATGACAGTGGTCAGGCAGCCAAATTCAGCTTACACAGATGTCTATCAAATGAGCAGATAGTACTGTTATTATTGGTCCCATGTTTAGACATACAATTTCAAACAGCTGATCCTTGTGAATGATGTTAAATAGTGAGGCGAACGTTAATACCAAGTTGAACAACTTGATTTAATGGTTGGCATGACTGCAGTTCACCCTGGTGCATTGGAAACTTTTTTCTAGCAGCTGGGTGTTTATACAGGTGTCCAATTAAGAAGTATTGATGTGTGAATTGTTATTGTTGAACTCTGTATTTGTGAACAGGACCATAAACTCCAGAGAGTGGTATTGGGTCAGGGTTTGTCCAACTACCTATCTCAGCCAAAGCAGAGAAGGGTGCTCTTGTCAGTATGTTGTGTATAAGCTGGCATTTCTCCACAGTGCTATGATGACTTTTAGTTCATTTGAACTACATCAGCATTGCTCTCCGTCACAGCTCCAGAAAATCAACTTTGTATGAATAATGTTGTTGAAGATGACAGAGGGCATTGGTTTATGCGAACTTGTTTCTCTTGAGCAGGAGGTGGGATATATGGAAGATACCAGAGGGTTTCAGAGTTGGTTCTGTCCAGGAGAGGGTCTGTGTGGTGAAAGTGACCATAGCATATCAAATGTCCACCTTGTGTCTTTGTTCACTATCAGATAGCAATTGTTTGATTATGGGTCATGCATGTAGAACAGAGTGGACTCTGTGGCAGGCTGGCCTGTGGCTTTCCCTTATACTGCTTTCTGGAAAGAGAAGCAGTCAGCTTGGTTCACATTATCTGAGACACCTTAAGGGTCACAGAAGGTTCTGTGACCCTTAAACCCCTATGAAGTTCTGATCGTTACCTTAGAACAAAAAAAGACATGAGTTTCGTGAAATGATCATTTGACTGGTGTTCATTTTGAGTGTCCCTGTGATGGGTAGCACTGAGTAGGCTACAAAGGTGCCTTTTCTGTTTGTTTTTGTTTTTCTTTATGTTTTGGAGGCTCACAATGATGTTCTTATCTGAGTAGACGGTGGAATACCCAATTGTAAGCATCTCTTTGGTTGGGCTCATCTCTGTCCTAAGCCTCAAAAGGGCAGAAGTTTTGATCCATTGAAGCTGCCTTCCTTTCTTTTGCCATGTTGACTGACATCTGAGCAAAACAGAACAGGCACTGAGTTACTGAGGAAGTTGAAATAAGATGTTCCCATTCTAAATGCCTTTCCCCCCTCTTATTATGAAGAATTGCACTTGGTTGAGTACATTACATGTTGTGAGTGAGTCCACAATCATTCTTATAAAGCAGGTTGCTAGATTCTTAAAAGCGGAGAATTTAAGCAGCTTTAGTATGGGAATGAATGATTCTTTTGGTTTTTTTTTATCGCTATATGCTCTTGCTCTCGCTCTCTCTCTCTCTCTCATATCTATGTATAACGGGTGCACTGTAGCAAGTAAAGGTAATCAGTTAGTTCAAAACTAAGTTTAGACTATAGCATAGCTCTAAATTCTTCAAAATTAGAAATTAAATTACAAATGAACTTTGTACTCCTAGGAGACCATAAAAGACAATGATTACTTGATTCACATTTTGCATGTCATTTCTCGTATATATATACACACACATATATGCATGTCCGATTTATTCCTGGATGTGTTGGTGCACCAGCATTTCAGCTTTCAGATGAGGCTTCACTGTGTGCATCGTGCATTGCTGTCTAGGAAGCTCTGACGTGGGACCAGTTTTTCAGCAAATAGGATGAATGCGGTGGATGGCAATTTATGTGTGTGTAGTGTGCATGTAAAATATTCAGCAGTAGGGGGTTCCACCATAGTTTTTTGTAGTTGTTATACCTACTGTTATCAGCTCTGTCTGTCGAGGATTTAGTTATAGTGTAACAAAAACATTATAAAACCAATTGAAATGGATTGAATTGGCTCAGGGGTCAATGTGCATTTGGCTGCGTGAATCTATACCAAGAGGTCGCATACAGGTGTATTTTAGACACATGAGTGCAAAACATTTTTTACTCTCTGGGATTTTCAGATTTTATGTCAGGGTAAATTCTGTTTACTCATACTATTTGGTTTGCTTCAATATTCTCAAATAAGAAGTTGTGGTGTAGTGCACTTCTTGGGGTGAAACTAAGCCTCAGATTGTTTCTAAAAATAGGCTTCCTGGAATAATTATTCCATATGAATCTGCATGCATTTCTGTTTGCCCTATGCACTGCTTTTGTCAGGGGAAATGGATTGAACAGATGTAAACAGACCCTATGCCAATGCAAATATTTGTGCTTTGATACACAGAAGAAAGCCTTTATAGATTTCGCTATATGTGCTGCCTTTACTCTGAGTTAGGTTTGTTTGAGTGAAATGTTTCTATGTTTGCAACTACACATCAATGATTCAAATAGTATATTAATCTCCAGAAGTTTTTATAGTCAGTCATTTGAGGTGTCACTTTGAGGTTTGTCTTTTTGAGAAAAAAGAAATGGTATATGTTTCTAGATATCTGGGGGTGCCAGCTTTAAGATTTTTGTGGTTCAGAAGCTCTCTGTACCTTGAAATCAAATATAGAATTGTTTAAAAGACTGTCTTTCCGCATTTCTATGCTTTGCTCGCAAGGGATGTAAAAAATTGCTTTTAAGCTGGTTCAAAGCGGTGGATGAATAACCATTAATCTCATACCTCTGCTTTTGTGTCAGCTGAGAGCGAGCGACATTTTAAATCCAGATCCACGGTATCAGTAAGAATAAAAGCTTTTGAGTGCAGGTAAGCACAAAGGAGGCACGAGTCTATCGATAGGCGCAGACAGCTTTGAATTGAGGCACAGTTCCACGATTGCACAGACTTGTTCCTGTTGTGTGAGGTCTTTGTAAGGGAGAACTTTATACTTTGCTGTGCATACTCCTAACACAGTGACATTGGCCATAAAAACATTCTTTCTAAAAAGGCACCCTGTATAATAAATGGGCAATCTAGCACAAAACGTAGGAACAACACTTTAAATATGTGATTACTTCACTTATGCTATATGTAGTGTTCATGAGGTGCTGAGAGCGGTCAAAGAAAATTGCCTGGCATTTTTAGATGTTTTAGGATGTTAAGTGTGGACTAGCCCTGATGAAGATTCTGCTGTCATCTTACATGGTTGCAGAAGTATTGTGGGTCCTGTGGTTCAGAGGATGAATTTTGTTTGAATTAGTGTACTTTAAGCCTCTTTGGCACTTAGACATTTTAGTATAGCCCTATGGTCAGAACAAGAGACAATTGCATAGTTTTGAAAATTGAATGCCATAATAAAAGGCTTCTAAACTTGTTGGTTGTTTGCCCTGTTGAGTTGGTACCATATTAGATAAAAACAGTTAAGAGCTTGAGTTGGGTTATGGGTTGAACCCCAGGCAGACAACTCTGCTATTCTGCCCAAGAAGTTCAGCTTCAAATTTTCCAATAGAATGCCAGGTATATAAATAGGTTGTCTGAAATTAGTAGGCATTGTAAATGTTTATTTTACAAATTGAAGTTTAAGTAGTTATGTTATATTGGAGTGCTTATTCTGTGGAGGGGATTAATTATATGTGACAGTAGATTTAGTACAATTACACCTGGGCGGGCTCCATGTGAGCATGCGAGTTTGGGAACTACCACCATCCTGTATTCCTCCGGATATAGGGGTGATATTGTGACTTACCCAATAACATTGGAAACATTAGCTTGTGCAGAGCTCTACATAGGTATTTCCAAAGTGGCACTTTCCCCAGTTTTTTATGTGTTGTCTCAATGCGGAAACTGACTATAGAGAGACCCCCGTTCGGTGTGACTCCAACTCTCAGGTTGTCTGTACAGATTGCTTCGCATTGCATCAGCTAAACTTGCATTACACTTATGGGTTTGAGGTCACGTTATGAAGTAACTGTCACATTTCATTAAGTCCAAAAATGTATTTTACCACTTATTCAAAGCTGGAGTGAAGCACTTTATCAGAAAATGAACTAGCACTTCTCATACAGTTCCTTCTGTTTTTTTTTTTTTTTTTTTTCCCCAGAAGTTGATTTCAGAATAATACATTTATAAGTAAGCATGTAGACTACAATTGCACCTGAATATATGGATGTATTTTAGCATAAAAACATTTGGAGTATCGGTTGATTAGTCTGCATGCTCTTGAAGTTCTGCTTGTGCCTGTTGTTCCTCTGCTTTGGCAACACTTGATTTTTGTAATGTCTGGACTATTACCTGTTGTGAATTTTATTAGCAGAAATTTATATCACTTGATGTCACATGGTTGAAACTAGGAGAATTGTACTTGGGTAAACTTGAAATTAGGTGTCCGAATAAAACGAAACAAAGCGGCAAAGGAATGTTATTAATCAGAAATGGAGTGAGACAGGTTGCCTCTGACTCCGATTGACCTGTCTGTCTCACTTTCAGTAGTGGCATTTGAATTCTGACCTATCGCCTTCTGATGTGTCACTTAGGTGCGAAAAAAGGTGCGAGGGAAAAATTCCTTTAGTTTCACTTTGGCTATCCGTTTGCTGCCCTTGTGCAGCATGACCATGTAGTTTTTGTACTGAATCTGTGCACGACATGCAAGTACACTGCAGAGTTTGTAGTTTTACAAAGCTGTTGCCTGGCTTTATTTGTGGAAAAATGGGATCACCAAAAGCCAAAAACGGAGCCTCAGCAGTCAGGTCGGGCTTTGTACAAACATCTGTGTACCCTCTTATTAATCACTAAATAACCTAAAAAATGATCCATGTTAGACCAGATGCTAGAAATTGGCTTCTTTAGACACGCATTGGGAAAATGGAACTGTAGAAGTGCATTTCTCCAGGTTTTCCTCGAAGTAGATTTATTGGAGGAGCATAAATGTAAGCCATTGTCTACCTTGAGGAGTGGACTACAGTTTTTCCAGCCCGGAACACATTTGCAGCAGAATTTGGTTGCTTGTCCATCTCGCTGGGCAAGGTCTAGAATTCAATCACCTCCAAGTTGTTGAAATTTCACATATATCGTCAGAATTTAAACATCCCTCGGTCTGCACTCAAAACAAAAAAGTACCAGGGCTCATGTGAAAGTGCACTCAGTAACTGCTAATTACGTATTCCCCATTGTGTGGTTTGCGGGTTTGTCTGTAAGACAGGCTTTCTTACCTTCCTCTAAGGAGTTTTCATGACACGGGAAGGGAAAGGTCGTGGCTTACTATTTGCGGCAATATTCGATTACGTGGCATTACATCTGAACAGGCACGCAGGCCAACCAAAGTTGCATTGGTATCTAATAGCAGAAGTTCCAATCAGCTGTGGGAGCCGCTGACAGGGAAGATGATTCCTTTCTTGGTTACGGTGTAATGACACTAGATCCCCTTTGATAGTGAAACCGGCCAGGAAGCTCTTCTGTGCACCAATACCACAAGCTCACCGCCTCTGAGCGAGTAGGTCTGTTTAGCACAACATGGCTACAAATACCCAAGCTGGAAGTGAAACGGTGTGTTCTCTTATTTGGCAGTTACTGGGTTGTTATTTATAGATAATTGCTTTAGTAGCGTGTGACAATTATTCACTCTTTGTGTATGTGGCACCCTAAAATAAAAAAGTGTGTTTTAAAATAACTCTTTCTGAACCACTCCCTGCCCTTGAATTGCAACATACTGCTTTTTTTGAACACAAATGAAAAATTTGACACATTTGGCACAAGCCTGATCAGTAGCTATGTCTCTCAAAGGCAGTAATTCCTCTTTTTTTTTTTTTCCCCCTCTCTCTCCCTCCCTCTGTTTCCTCTTCTCCCCAGGGACTGGAGATGAGGTGTTAATGCCTTGCTCACCTCACTCGAGACATAGACCTAAATGGCGCAGCATGATTTTGCTCCAGCCTGGCTCAATTTTCCCACACCACCGTCATCAGCTAAGGTAATTCTCCGTTTATGTCCCTGCGCCGTTCCTCGTGGCTGTACTTCCTGCACGGCACTGTGGATTAAGACGGCTCCTCTGGGGCCAGCAGGATTTGTTCTTTCTTTTCCCTCCCGTCTCACCTCTTAATTGCTTAAATTAATTTAAAAGAACAGAATGCAAATCACCTGCCATTAAAGGTCTAAATAAGTATCGCTTAAACTGTGCAGGGCTGTGGTCCTTCGGGACTGTTGTACTGTACCCCGGCAGAGAAGGTAATTATTCACCCCTCTTAAAATGGTTACTACCCCCCCACCTCCCAGCTGTGTCTGGATTTGATGGCGGGACAGACGCCATTTCGTTTGTTAGATTGTCAGTGAGGCTTATGTGGGTCTTTGACGGTGCGCCCGGTTTTCTAGCCCTCTCTGAGCTGTGAAAAGCCGCCCGAGGCCCCCGTTCATCTGGATAACCGCCGTGATGTGAGTCGCAGACGCCACAACTCCTCCGACAGCTTCGAGTCTGTCAACGGACGCGCTGGAGGTACTGTTGCACGCTGAAGAAATGAGTGTTACGTCATTAAACTTGTGCCGCTGAGACTACGGAGCAATGGCCTTGTCTTGTGCTTCCAGCTGCTCTAGAACTCGTAAGGGTGATCAAAGGGCACATAAAACAGTTTACAAATGTTGTCTTTTTTGAACACTTAGGTTTTACAGTGGATCTGTAGTTAGAGCTTCAATTTAAAAGAGGTATTTGGGGGGAAAAAATCAATAAGGATTGGAAGGTTTGAAGGCAAAAGAGGCCATGTCAGCAGCCATTACAGTGCAGGCGCTTAGTACGTCCATCCCAGCATTCACCTGGGTGGAAGTACTGGGTTTTTCTTGTAGGTCCGGCTTGTAAAGCGAGTTTTCCATCTTGCAGGAGGATACCTGAGGAAGGAGAAGAATGGCTGGAGGGGCAGGAACGGGAGTGAGAGTGGGAGCGCCCGGGCGGCCTTCCACAGCAGCAGCGGCGGCGGCAGCGGCTCCCGCTCCAGGCCCGGCGGCCAGCCGGGAGGGAAGAGCAAAGTGCTGCACGAGAACAACGTCGGCCACAACGGCAGCGGCAAGAGGGACGAGGGGGACCGACGCAAGCAGTTTGAGGCTGAAGACTTTGTAAGTGGAGACGGTGAATTGTAGGACACGCTTCCCCCTTCCAGCCATTGACATCCAGCACATTTCTGCACTATTTTACTCATTCTTTCAGTTTGTGGCTGTAGGAGGCCTTTGGACCTACATAGGATAAGCCTTTTTTCATCTTTACTTCTTCCCTGTTCTTCACTTGTGGTTCAGATTGCTCATTAAATTCCTCTGGGGGGAAAAATAGAACTCTTTTAAATGATTCCGAAGAAGAGTTTTTGGTTTGATGAATGACTGTGTATCAAACGCACATTTATGTAATGAGTAGTCAGTGTGTCAAACCAGGTAGTTATTTTCAAGTATTCGATCTTGCCAGAGGACCTGAAATGAATTTTGTGGTCCATTTGGCAGTATGTGTCCAGTGTTAAATAGCAGGTAAATAATTGACATTAAAGTGATAATGTGAGTGAGTTGGATCTGCATTTATTTTAATGGATTGAGGGGACTCACTTAAGCTTGTAAGCACTGTTGAAGCCGCAATGAGGTTCACTGCCCGTGTGCATTACGGCTAATTAGTAAGAATAAGTTGTTCACCTTTTTGTGATTTTTTTCTGCATGGTTTATTATATCCTGTTCTTTATCATGGCGGCAGTAGTAATGCAAAAGAGATGATGCTCAGTCATAAAGGCATTCCCATTACTGTTTATCACTGTACTCCGGCAACGTTGACCTTCATTTAGCAGCAATCTGTAGAGCCAACACATCAAAGATGTTTACCAGAGGAGACACACTGATTCCACAGCCACTTGTGGCATTCTTCTGTGTTTGGCTCATCAGATTAGAAATGTGCTGTTCAGCAATCCACTCATCGCCTTCTGAGAAGTGGAAGATTTCACTCCTGCCTTTGATCCCCCACAAAGTGCAGTTGGCACAGTTAACTTGGTGCAGACATAAGAAACGGCAGAAGAGAAATGCATGCCCCTCTCGTGTTAAAATGGCCTTTCGATCTCTTTCTCAGCCCTCTCTGAATCCGGATGCTGAAAGGGAGCTTAACCAGAACAAAGCTGTTGCGGTGGGAGTATGGGGTAAGTTTGCGCGTTCTCTCAACACACCATTTAACTGCCCATCGTGGGCCAAGAGCTAGCCAACCAAATAATGGCATCTTGCAAGGAGAAGGTGGGGTTGGAAAAGTCCTCCTGACGGGCAGTCCTCACCCATAGCACCTAGAGAGCATCTCTCTCTATCTCATTGCAGCATTTACGTTACATTATTGTCATTTAGCACACATTCCTATCCAGAGCGATTTGCATAGGTTACAATTTTATCCATTTATACAGCTGGATATTTAATGAAGCAGTTGTAGGATAAGTTCCTTGCCCAAGGGTACAACAGCAGTGCCCCGGAGGGACGTCAAACCAGCAACCTTTTGGTCACGAGCCCTTTGCCTTTTCCACTATGCTACACTGCTGCCCTGTCCATTTTTTTACCAAGTAACTCCGGGAAACCCAGCATTTTCTTTTCAGGCTCTGAAGTAACGGTCCATTTCTCCTTTTGAATCAGAGCATCCACCAAATCCCAAATCCAGAACTTCGAAAATGATGGTGATCAAACGCATCCCGAGGGAGGAGCAGTCCACGGCGCTACCCTCGTCTGCCCTCGCACAGCCGGGTCCCCCGAAAAACGGCACCGGCCCCTCCTTCTACAAGGGCCTGGTCCCCAAGCCGGCTGCTGTCCCCGTCAAGGTAAGACACCTGGTGCAAACGAGGAGGGAAACATTTATGCAACCACAAAGTCACCATTCTCCCGTCCTGGTCCTGGGGTACAAACAAATTTTATTTCTTCTGTTATAAATGACTTAACTATGTTTTGCACTATGAGTGTTACTGGTCTACAGTTACACTCAGTGCAAAACTACAAGACACCTCTGTGGGTCTGTTGTACTGGTGCCAATACAGATGTCAGCAGAGGACCTCAAACATAGCAGATTTTTTAAAAGGTTTAAATTTGTAAACGTATCTGTGTATATACTTATGCATCCCTACAGTGTTCTGCAAACACTTTGCACTCCCTTCCTGTGTGCATCAATAGAAAGCTATGTCACTATGAGCAGCTGAGTTGATTGTTGATACGGGGCAGGATTTTTGGGAACGCCCCCTCAGACCGGTCCATCTGTGTTTCCCCCAGGGGAGCCGCTCGTGCTCCTCGTCTCCCGTGGACAAAGTGAGCCAGCCCCGGCTGATGATGAGGCTGACGCGGGTGCGTACCGACCGCAAGAGCCAGTTCCTCAAGGCTCTGAAGCAGGACAAGGTGGACGAGGAGGACCTCGACGATCACTGCAAGGTGACACAGAAACAGCTCATTGTAGATAATGACGACAATGACGATGATGAATTGCTGTTGATATGTCAAATGAATGTAATGTATTGAAATTTCTCAGAGATCCAGTGAAATAGTCAATGATTTTTTTTGTGGAAAACTAATGATTTAAGAATAATTTCAAGCACAAATTGAAGTGCAATGCTTTTTTTTTTCTCACCTAACAGCCCAAAATTTGGTTGATTGAAATTAGTGTTAGTGGAGTTGAACAGTCCTGGTGAGCTGAATGACAAGCTTAAACTGGTGTGTGAGGGAGTGCACTTGATGTCAGCAGGAGCTCTTTTGCTTTACCAGTGAAATTCTGCCTTGTAAATGGAGTTCTCCCCTGTCTTTACTGCTGAAGGATGACGAAGCCTTCCATGTGCAGAACAGCAACCTGGGCCACGGGGATGAGAACCGGAATAGCTTTGAGCACTCTGCCCCACGAGAGAATGGCAACTCAGCACTTGTGGCCCGTCAACAGATCCTCCGCTCCTCCACCTTCCCACAGCCTGAGGTGCTGTCCAGTTCCTTGGAGGCGGAGCATAGGTAGGTGGGAGGAGCCTGGGAATCTGCCATTCATCAGTACAGTGGTTTCATTTTCATTACAGGTCTAAAAGGCACCCAGGGTCATTCTGAGAATGTAAAATCCAGGCAAAGTGGGTGAACAGACTAAGCTCTTATAAATTTCATAAGGGCCTCAAAGGGGCCTTTAACTTCATGTATACATCATATATATTCGTTTGAATAGTTAGCGTGATTCATTTTGAAATTTTTTGGTAACCTTAAGCATAACTTGAACTTTGAGACAGCCAGGACACTATGTGATGATAGCCTGGCCCATATGCCTGTTGCAGGCAAACTAACTATTTAGCATGTAGATGGACCTGAAACTGTAGCTTCTTACCTTTATAATTTTTGACCTACCTTGTTTCATTTTTGGTTTGTAGGCATGAAGGTCTGTTGTGTGTTTCTCTAAATGTGTGGAAAAGCAGGATATGAGAGATTTTGAATGACCTCTGCTGTGTACATTGTCTATCAGAATGTGGCCAGCAGATTAAGCTCCCATTGAAAGAGCTACACATTTCTTTTCACATTGAGTAGGGCTATTTCTTTTCACATTGAGTAAGGCTGTTGGCGGCCTCTGTATGTCAAGGAGCTGATTTCCTGGGACAGAGGTGCTCATGAGGAGAGGGCTGGCTGGCACTCGGTTGGTGCTGATGTGAATTTGAATGGCGGCCGAGCGTTAATAGACTGCTGAATAAGTGGTCGCCGCCTTGTACCAAAACGCCCTTCGCCTGAGCGAGCAGCATTGATTTTGATTTTGTTGCTCTTTATAGACACCTGAAATAACTTGTGCATAGTAGATTAGGCAGTGCCAATCAATACTGTATGCAAGGACCCTATGCAACAGGACTCCATGCAAAGTTTAATTACTCTCACGGGCAGCTATTCAAATTGTAGCTTAGTTAGAAATGACAGGTAGCATCTCTGTTTCTTTTTAGTTTGTACATTTACATTTAATTTGTGTTGTCATAGTAAGGCCAAAGGCCACATCCAGGAAATATGCCTGTAAAACAAAATATTAGAAAGCAATGACAAGTGAATTGAATGCATTGCCTAATGTGGAACCATTAAAATGGATGATTCAGATAAATACTTTTAAAGGGGAACAGCAGTGTAATTAAAAATTTTACGCTGACAAATTGTAATGTGGAGTGAACTCATGTGGTTAATTTAGTGGATGAGCAACTTTGTGGTCCTCAGAAGACTGTCAGCGTGCGTTAAGTCTCACTCTACCATTTTTTTCTCCAACTTCGTTTTAATGTTAGTTTCACATTTACACACTTCACATCTAATCTTGTTAACCAGATGTGCACAATTTGCAGTTGAAGCCAGTGACTTTGTATGAAAGAATTGTAGGATTGTAGGATACTGTATTTGGTGACAGTTTTGGTGTCCCCCCAACACACTGTCAGCATAAGTTTTGCGGTTTGTGATTGGCTGCATGTTGACTGGGTATCCACGTCTTCACCAGAGTGTATACCAGTAAAAGTAAAACAGAGGAGGCATGGTAACAGGCCCTGAGAAGGGACTGTGGCACCGCTGCAGCCCCACCCGCCTGTCTCAGACCCCCAGCCAGAGAGGACGCGCGACTGGTACCCTGCTCAGAGAGATGTGACCTGCTCCTGTGTTTCAGGCTGCTGAAGGAGATGGGCTGGCAGGAGGAGAGCGAGAACGACGAGACCTGCGCCCCCCTCACGGAGGATGAGATGAGGGAGTTCCAGGCCATCAGCGAGCAGGTGCTCCCTCTAATCCTAGTCCTTGTTGAGCTAATGGATCTATATCAATTTTGTTTTCACATGAAAATGAATAGGCGTGATAAGACATAGTATTTTGAGTGAACATGCAATGCATATCTGACCATGCTCACACTCACATGTCCCAGTTTTTAATAATACATTAGGCACATAATCTGTTTGTCATCTACTTCCCTCTTGATGCATCTGGCCAATCATAGAAACAAAGATGGCAAACCACGCCTGGTTTTTAGTCCAGTATGGCTTCCAAGTGCTTCAAATAGCTACATAGCTTTAGTTGAAATGCAGATGTCTTCATTTGAACTTGTAGTATTTAAACTACAGTTGTTAGATTTGACTGATGCCTGTGTTGTTGCTGAAGAACATTTAGTAGAGTGAATTTATTTAAAGCAAAATGTGTAGTGGATAGGGCAACTAATTGTGGTTAAGTGAGGTGGGTTTGATTCTGGTGAGGGTCATGTTCACATATTCACGTTTGCTTCTAAGTGAACTTGGATTGGCCTCTTGTCTTGGAAATGTGATCCATTTCAGGTGCCATTTATACTGCACAATCAGTGTTAAGTACCTTACCAAACAGCAGTGGCCCAGCTGTGGGAATCAAACTGGCAATCTCTTGACCTGCTCCTTAACCACTACACCATACTTTCATGTCAGTACAGCAAAAATTATTCACAATTTGAATGCAGTCTTCTTAAATTTCCCCTCTACTCTTATTGTCTTGGCAAAGGATTGGGAGCCCATGTGCTTGATAAACTTTTTGTTTGAGTTGTTCCAAGTGGGACTTGCACTGGCACCACTTTGATTTCTTACCAGTGTCAATTGCAGTACAGTGTCCTCAATGTTCTACTTCATCTTATGGTGCATTGGGCTGTATGACATTGTCTCAGATATTGAATAATTGATAGATTGTCAGATTGTTTGCTCTACACTGTTTTCCTGTTGACTGTGTGGATTTTGGCATGCTGCATAGTTTTGTGCATAAAGATTTGAGTAATGTTTAAAGAAGATTCCCACTCAAATTCAAGTTTGGTTGTGTTAGGCTCAACAATCATTTGAGGATTTTAAAAAAATCATTCAAAGGTGGTGTCTCTTTGCTTGTAGCCAATGTCAAATCCACCATTGGCTTGTAATAAACCAAGGATGATGTTGTTACCTCATGCATGGTACACTTCATGTGAAATTTCTTTATACAAATTCAAGAGGTATAAAAGGTTAACTTAGTGAAAGACACGTTTAAGCAAATTCTCAAATTAGAAAAAAGTGTGTGGAAAAGCCATTGATACTGTGCTGATGTGCGAGATTGCCTGGATGGAAGAATATTTTAAGTTTGATTCTACTGTGATTATACAATCTTTTTTTTTTTTTTTCAGCTTCAGAAAAATGGCCTGAGGAAGAATGGCTTACTGAAGAACGGCCTTCCCAGCGACTTCCTGGGCGCCTGGAGAAACAGCACTTTCAAATCGGCTGCTGAGACCGAGGAGACGGAGACCAGCAGCAGTGACACCTCGGACGACGAGGCCTAAACCAGTGCTTCCGAATGTCCCTTTCCCCCAACCCCCACACCCTTCTGTGACCTTTCAACCGATGAAAAAAAATGGACTCCTGTATGTTTGAGTCTGCATCATGGAGACCCAGGGCGATGACAGCCTGGAAAAGAACATTGCTTAATTTGCTTTGTAAAATGGCCCCTGTAGTTGGAGGAAAAAAAAAAAAAAAAAATGACAAGTTTTGGTGGAATTTTAGTGACCTTGTCTCATCACTGACAGCATTAAGAACCAATATACTGCAATGTGAAAAAGAGGTCTGTTCTGGAAGGAGTGAATAAAGTGATTGCAATTTACATGGTGTATTATTCTGTTGAGGTCTGGGCTTGAAATCGGTACCCTGAACGAGACAAACACCTAGACACTTATTTTTGCTTGCAGAGTCATTACCATACAGCAAAATTCTTCCAGTTCACTGTTTGTCCTCCAATGGAACATGTACGTAGCATGCCAGTACACTGAGTAAAAGTGCACTTGGTTCTGCAGTTTCTATGTGATCTACAGTAGCTCTTGCATTGACTCCTCTGCACAAATGCTCTTTAGCCGTTGCTGCGCGTTGTTTGTTTGTATGGTTTCCTTCATGGTTTTGTTTCCTTAGACCAAAAAAATATATATCCATAATCAACTACTTCTGCTGATATATTCAGATTGCACTAAAATAAAGGAATAAAAAACATTGCAAAAGAACATTGTACCAAGGTAATGAGGTAATATTTTGATGACGGGTTAGATTTATGACTTACAAAAACAACTATATGATCACTTTCTAGGGCTATCTACAACATGGAACAATAAAACAGAATTTACAGTGAACACCTGCTATCTTCAATGTGTACTGTGCTTATTTATGAGACATAACATATTTAACCTAACAACTGAAGGAATATTTCTGCACATAATACAATAGCCACTTAAAAATTAACAAAAATAACTGAGCTAAGAAAGGAGAAACCTGTAAAGGTATAGCTAAGACAGCAGGAGCATCTGCTTTGAGAAGCAGACTTCCACATTTAAGGTGCATACTATTCAGCTAATTTAATGTAGTTGTAATAACTTATTGTCAATGTAGACACGTCCTACTGTGGTAGAATAGTACAGTGGTCACCATGTAAATACACAAGAAAAGACATCCAAATGGAATTACTTTGGAATTTTTTAATACAAACTTCAGAAATGATTAACAATCCAGATTTCGTAGATAAATTCAAGAAATTCCAACAGATATTGCTGAGCTGAATGCACCATCTTCCACTGTCTCCTGTGATCTAGCTGGCTATCCACTCCTGGCAGGGTCCAGCTCTGGTTTCATTACCATCGGTCTCATGTTCAGTCTGGACCTGACTGAAATGTAACAAGTCACATACTCACTGTTAATAATGAGAGCATTTTAGCTTAATGATAACATATTAGGACAACCACAGATGTAGAATTACTGACCCCTACCTAGCTGCTGTTGCAGGGTCTGTTCTGCCTTCCTTTTGACTGGCACCGCTTTGTGTGCGATCTGGAAATCTCTCCATCCTAAAACTCCAACAGGAAGTCTTCAATGCTCTTGGCAGCCTCTGGCTCCGTTTCCATATTTTCATTGAGGTAGCCAATGAACTCTGCCATGAGTTCATCAAAGCCCTCCACAACCCTGATGACATCATAGAAGAACAAACCATGAGTGAAGTGCCGATTCATAACGATTAAATTAAGCAAATGAGATTACAGGGAGAACTGAGAAGGACAGTCAATTCAAGAAGTTAAAAAACACTAATACTGTTCAGTTTGTTTGTCATGGGTGGCCTTTGGTGGTTTTACCTCTGTGGGGCTGCCTGGTGGTCCTTCACAGGTGGATCACTAACTGCTGGTGCCGCAAGTCTATCTGTCTCGATAGCAGCAGAATCAACTCTGCTGATGGCTTCCACAGAAGGCACTTTAGCAGTCCTGCCATGCCAAGATGGGGATGCAGCTTCCATCTAAAAATGAGAACATGCCCACATGCAATTACACTGCCGTTTCCTTTTTTCAGTACTATGCAGTATCAGGAACCATGTACAGAGCAACATTATATTTACTTTTCCTTCTCAAAAGTAGACACTAAACACCTGTGTCCCTTACCTCTGCACGTTTGCTGGGTGGTTCCTCTGGCTGGTCCTCTCCAGCTTTTCTTTTCAGCCGTCTTCTGATAGGACTGTCTGGCATCATTTCTGCTGGCCTTCTGTTCAGTTTTGGCCTCCCTAAAATGAACAGGTCAGAACACTTTGTTAGGAAATATGCACATTATTTTGATTTCCTTCGAATGTTTTGGATAACCATTAAGGTCGAATTACTCCATTACCAGTTTGTTTTGGGCTCCTCTTTGGGATCTCATGGTCACAGGATTCTGCTGTGTCCTGGCCTTTCACCTGGATTGCTGCTACCTTCTCCCTGCGGATCTCCTCCAGGGTTTTCACTCTAAAATCCAGACATTTGCTGGATTCAGATCCAACAGGTTTTCCAGGCAATCCCAGTCTGTACATAGTTCTAGATCTGAAGACAAAAGAAAACTAGAATGAACAACTACATGAAACAAGTTACTTCTTAACCTATACTTGCTGTTGAAGCTGAGACCTTTGGCTAAACCTGTGCTTAAGTAACTATTATCCCTTGAACATCACCTTTCCGAAGCTGTCCAGTAAAACGTAACTGGGCATTTCTCCCCATTGTACAAAAGAACAGAATGACCCAAAAACCATACATAGTTTCTTAACATCAATGTGTACTTATGATATTGTATAGTGATAAATTGGAACAAAGAAAAAAGACAGGGGGAGCCTAACTGCCACCCCAACACACATTCTAGATTTGTACATTCACAAGTCACACTGTAAACCTTAATGCAGTATGTAGCCACATATGTAAACCTTACCTGACAATTTCCCTTACTTAAGAAGTCAGTACTTGTCTCGAGGATGTCTTCTAAAGTCGTCCTGAGGTAAACTGTGAACAAGATGTGATGGCAACCTTTAAATAATACGTCATGTCTTACATCCACTGTTACGTCATAAGGGCAACGCATTTCACTGTTAGCTACTAGCCAGCTAGCTAGTTCCTCAAAATGACAGTACAAAGGAATGAAAAGCAGCATATTTCGCAGGCCCGAAAAATCATATTCGAAGGGATAGTGCATAAAATTGAGATTTTTCATAAAATTGTATTTTCCTTACAAAAGTAGCCTGGTAGCTAGCTAACTACAACTTCAGTCCAGAAATTCACACCAGACTGATAAAACGTTAATGTCATGAAAAAAAAAATCACATCTCGGAAGACTTGTGGGATCGAGTTGCGCTGCCTTGCTTCCTTCGTAACGCTACCACTATGAAACTATATTTGAAGAACCAGCCAACTGACCAGCATTTTAAAAAAGCGCTGCTGACCTGTAACGCTGGCGTTAAGGACATCCATAGCAAATATTCTAATGATGACGCAACAGTAACCGATGTAAACGATCTAGAATTGTAAACTTTTTTTCAGCAGACCACTAAAATTATTACAGCTTTTTTTTCTTATTTTCCCTACCAGATAACCACTTCCCCGAACTAAATTTATACTTGTTCTATGGCATGATTTAATGTCCGAGTAAAATATGTTAAGTTCGATCAGTTGCTAGTAGAAATTAGTAGAAATGGCTACTAATACCCCACGTTTTTATGAGAAAGAATAAAGATTCCCGCATAACTGCCTCATAATATTGTAATAATATGCCTAATAATATTATAATTGTTATACGCAAATAAGAATAATTTTACATGTGTGGATACCCACTGGAGACAGATTGCCATGCGTTCCGCCGGGGGTATGGAACGCCTGTAGTTGGTGTCCATCCGTGCAATCTGGGCTCCGATCCTCAACAGCAGGTCATCAAACTGGCCCCGAGTTAGCCGAAAGTACCGCTGAAACCAGCCGTCGTCCAGGCGCAACTCCTGAACGAGTCTGTGGAATTCGCCAAGCTGGGCACGTCTCCGGTTGATACTGTGCACCCAAAATGACCGCCGACGCCGGGTCCAGCGGGACTTCCAGCGAAGGTAAAGCACAGTAACGGCACTGACTCTGTCGCTGATCCATGATCACAAGAAATGACAAACTGCTTGTGTGCGGTATTTGTATATGCTAATTAACTAGCTAGCTAGCAACGCAATATAACTTAGCTGTCTTCGACTGTGTCTAGCAAACGTGCTACCAGCGTTGGTGTAATTAAAAATGCCTGCTGTGACGTGCCGCGAAATTCGCTTGTTCATTTTTCAGGGAAGCGATCAAACCCGCGCGAAAGCGTCGTCCGGTTAAAACACAGCGGAAATAAACATGTTGCAAATGGCGCCTTTTCCCGCCCGAGAGAAAACGTAACGTTAGCCACTATGACTGTCTGGTTCATTACCGGGCTAACTAGTCAGCTATGATGAGTTGACCACCAGGTATTACGTACTGCTAGCGTTCAACTTTTTCCCCATTGGCTAGTTAATGATCTGACCCTACCATCTAACCCTGCATCTCTCCGCGAGGCTGGGTATTTGTTAGCGAAGTTATGGAACGCAGATGCTCCCCTACGAACTAGAATGTTCCTTGAGCTACCACGCAATGCTGCTCCACCTGGCAATCCCCTGTCCCTGACTCTTCCCTGTCTGGGCCGAAGCAAAGCTCGGAGGCTGCACATGCTACAGTACTGTAAAATCACAGTTAACCTACAAGAATTATATTTCCATCATCAGGAGTATCTTGAACAGCAAGAAATTAAAACCAGAGATTAAAATATCACATCACTTATAGAGCTTTTAATGGGCTGTTTTCCAATGTGACTTTTAAAATAAGTTCTCTGCTATACTGACAGTTACATTCTTATACATTACGGGCTCAAATTAAACACATCATTTTAAATGGAATGTGCATTTCTTCCCTTATTACATAACATAAATTCTTAATGTGGTTGTACCATATACCATCTTAATCATCAGACAACAGAGACACATTTACACGTCAAAATATCGTGGCATGCCAGGTATTCCGGCAGCCATTTCTCACATTTTAAAAACACACATTCATTATACATAGCAAACACATATATTAGCATTAC
Organism: Megalops atlanticus; assembly: GCA_019176425.1. Lineage (NCBI taxonomy): Eukaryota > Metazoa > Chordata > Actinopteri > Elopiformes > Megalopidae > Megalops > Megalops atlanticus. Next base: position 10,882,966 of record CM032880.1, read on the forward strand.
CTACATGGCTGCAAACATTTAAGCCATCATATCATGTGCCAAATTAAATAAAGGTAATTCACATCATCTTATTTCAGGGTTATGAAATCATTTAATTTTATAGTTAATTAAAAAAGACTGATTCCGAACTGAACATGACTTTACTTTGTTTTCTGATTTTTGTATTAGAATACTTAACATAAGATGGCAGCTGTGTGTGCATCCAGTCATGCAATATTATGCCTCTTTAGTGTTGTTACGTACCAAGCCTTTATTAAAAGTTGCCTAAACTGGAGATGAGCTGTCTCTGAGAGTGTCATTTCATGGGTGCAACAAGCGCTGCCTGTATTCCCGTTGCTAATATTCTGTGTACCTGGAAGATTTCTGCAGGTCGAAGGCAGTAATCTGTAGTGAATCAAGTGACAATGGGCACAACAGACCTGAAACAGAAAGTCAGGGGAGACCATGTAAGAGCCAGAAGAGCCACCCTGCAAAGTGCAGAGGTAAGAAAAAGTGGTACAGCCTAGTTTTGAACAGCATGAATGTTGTTCTGCTTTTTTCTCCAGACCGAGAACTATGTACAGACTGGGATTGCCCAGAAAACCTGAGACAAATACAGGATTCTTAAGTAAAGACAGTCGTCAGGTAACGTTTTACATATGTGGCTTGATACTGTATTAAGGCTTACAGAATGACTTGCGAATGTACAAGTCTAGAATCCATGTTTGGGCAGGAGTTGCCCTGTATTTTTTTTCTTTGCTCCAGTTTATCACGATACAGTTTTGTTTTATGTAAGTATACACTGATATTAAGGAACTGTATATGGCTTTTGGGTCATTCTCACGGAAATGTTTGTTCAGTGGGGACAGATGCCCACTTATGATTTACTGGACGGCATCAGAAAGATGATACTCAAGGGATAACAGTTACTTTAGACCAGGTTAGCCAAAGTTCCTAGTGTCTAGGAGCTCTTTTACTACAGCAAATATAGCTTAAGAAGCAACCGGTTATATTTAATTCTTCATTCTGTTTTGCTTTTGTCTCCAGGTCTAGAACCATGTACAGACTGGAACTGCTTGGAAAAGGCGTGAATCCGGCAAATCTCTGGATGTTGATCCGAGTGAAAACCTTGGAAGAGATCTGCAGGGAGAAATTGGCACAGATTCAGGTGAAAGGCCAGGACACCTCAGAATGCTGCAGCCCTGAGATCCCAAAGAGCCTACAACAAACTGGTAATGGAGTAATGCAACCTTCATGGTTACCCAATGGATTCAAAGGAAATCAAAATAATGTGCTTATTTCCTGTAAATAATTTGCCTATCCCAAAACTGAACACAATGCCGGCAGTAATGATGCCAGGCAATCCTATCAGAAGAAGCCTGAACTGAAAAAGAGAAAGAATGCCGGAGAAGACCAGCCAGAGGAGCCACCCTGCAAACATGCTGAGCTAAGTGGCTAATGTGTAGTTTTAAACAAGATAAATAAAAAACATATATATATATATAACGTATGTGGCATCACCATAATTAAAAAAACACATTGCATACAATTGTGTTCTTATTTTTAGATGATAGCTGTATCAACATCTTGGCTTGGCAGGACTGCCAAAATTTCTCCTCTGGAGGCCATCAGCTAAGCAAAGGCTTGCAGAACTAGCACACCTGCCAAAGATCACTACACAACCCTGAAGCAATGTACTGTAGTTAGAAGAAGCCTGATACAGAAAGTCATGGGTGACCATGTAGAAGGAGCCAAAAGAGCCACCCTGCAAATGTACAGAGGTTAGGGAACAAGTGATCTAATGTCTGGTTTTGAACAGCATAAATGCTGTTTTGCCTGTCTCCAGACCAAGAACTACGTACAGACTGGGATTGCCCAGAAAACCAGCTGGTTTTGAAACCGACAAAACCCTGGATTTTAGGGTGAAAGCCCTAGAGGACATCCGCAGGGAAAAGGTGGCACGGGATTCAGGTGAAAAGCCAGGACGCCTCAGAATGCTGTGGCACTGAGATCTCAAAGAAGAGCCAGCAAATCTGCCAAGATAAGGGCACAGGTGATTAGCATCTGGTTTTGAACAGGTAAAATGCTTTTTAAATAAAACACATTGCACATGGTGTCCCTATGCTTTCAAATACTCATATTATTTTTAGATTTCAGTGCCATTTACAGCAGGACTGCAAAAATGTCTTCTCTGGATTCCATCATCAGAAGAGTTGATTCTGCTGCTATCGAGACACAAAGACTTGCGGTACCAACGCAAACAAATTAACCTGCCAGTGCAATCTTTTTGACTGCATTGCTCTTTTCTCCCAGCTCTCCCTGTAACCTTATTTTCCTAATTTGGTGCTTATGGATTGGCACATCTTTCAGTCTTGGTTTGTTTTTCTGTGATGTCACCAGTCACATGGAAACCAACTATTATCAACTCATGGGAGTATACATAAGAGAGACTGATTGTAAGGTTAATTTTAACCATTTCCTCCAGGAACTGAAGGATCACAGTACAACAATGGAAGGATTTATAAAACAAGCACAAAGGACTTTGGACATTTATTTTGAATATAATCTTACGTAATTATTATAGTCTCTGGCTCCATTCATGTTCATGGTTTGTATAAAAATTGTTGGAAATAAAGGTTGAGGAAAAAAACCTCATGGAAGAGATACCTGAATGAAGAGATGGAAATGGAGCCGGATGCTTCTGAGAGTCTTGAAGACTGTTTGAATCATGGGAGACTTAAGGTGAAGATTTCCAGGTCAAAGGCAAAGACAGAACTCCCAAAGAGGGGCATAAAAGGCACTGCAAGTAAAGGAGTCAGTGATTCTACATTGGTAGATGCCCTAATACCTTACTAACAGTCCAAAATGGTCTTATTTACAGTCATAACAAAGCCAGCTGGATTGTTTAGTTTGTGCTATAAACTCATACACACTATAGAGTTTGAATTTTGTTCAAATGAATAAGTAATAAATATATACATTTAAAAGCCCTGCACTAGAAGCATCTGTCAGGGCTCAGGCAAGGACTCAAGCGCGGACACCAGGGCTTCAGGTACCAAAAAGCTTTAATAAAGGTGTCAGGCGAGGTAGCAAAACCAGAACAGGCAGTGTCGGTAACAGGCAGGCAGTCCGTGGGCAAACCAGGGTCAAAAACAGGAACGGGCAGGGTCAGTAACCAGGCAGGCAGATAATCAGGCAAACAGAGCAAGGCGGCAAGCAGAATCAAAGTCAAAGGTACAGGCAAGAACAATAACGGCAAGACTTACAGGAAAAAAGCACAGCAGGAACAAAACAGGACAAACACTACAACGATCTGGTAAACAGGACAGAGACAAGCAGGGTAGATATAGGGTAGGGCTGATGAGGTGATGGGAAGCAGGTGTGCAGGCAGGCAGGTGGAGATGATCAGGTGGGCGGAGACAGGGTGGAGAGCGGGGCAGGGCTGGAACACAAGGAAAAACAAAAGCACATGGACACAATGACAGATGGGGAGAACATAAACACAACAGCTAGGGGGCCGGAGTACTGACAGCATCAGTCTATTATTATGGTAATTAAAGCCAGTTTAGTACCACACAACTTGTTTTATTTAACCCAGCCACACACAATTGAGAATGTTCAATTTTTCTATTCTACTTTCAGTTTGGCCAGCCTGCTGCCAAGTGAGGGTAGTTGGGGAATGATGGTGTAGGAATCAGTTACATTCACAAAGAAATCCTTGCTATTTCATGGGCTAAAACTGAATAGGCATGTTAAAAAAAAAAAAAAGCTTTGCTGTGTAGAGTCCTAAAGGTGACAATGGAGAAAATTACAAAAAAAAAAGTTAAGGCACACAGAATGTTAAAATTAAATTTTAAAATTAAAATTTAAATAAAATAAAACAAATTAAATAAAATTTTATATAAATTAAACTTTTAAATTTAAAATGAATATAGATTTTAACTTTAAAATGATCTCAATGTTAGATGTTACATATTTTAAACTTTGGCATGAACAAATTTCAGCCAACACTTTAAAAGGCTAAATTTTACCTTAAAGTTCACTGCAACCTAAAAATTTTCTTTTATTTTACAGTGGCATCCCATGCCACCCTATACTTTTTTGTTGTGAAACAAATGCCTTAAAAATTTAATTTGACATAAAAATAAGTTTTCACAAAGGATATTTTCAATGTAACAGGAAAGAAATCAAAGAGAGAAAATAATTTTGTTCATGGACAAACTGAAGCCCGAAGTGTCTATAAATGAAGGACCACTGCTCTTCAGCTTCAGGAAAAAGCATATGTTGCTGAGTGGTCCCTTCTCTGAACGTTCCATCTTATAAGCATCCTCCTAGGTGCCCCATGGGTTGGCTTCTCTTGCACTGAAAATGGCTGAAGTGATGAACCCAGATTTTTTCCCAGCTTGGGGAGAGTGGCAAAAATCCTCAGAAGTAAAGGAATTTAAAAGTAAATTCATAATTAAATAAAAAGGCCCCCCTAACAATTTTGTTACCTGTACATTGTGTAAAATTAAAATGACATGACATAGAAAATTTGATTCTTTCAAATAAATGTACTGTATATAAGTATGGTAATAAAATAAAAATAATAACTTAAATGCGAAAGCCAGAGGGATCACATTTGTTCAGGTTTGTGATTCTTCGATGACATGCAATTGTACAGAGGTAACCAGTGATGTTATTCTGAAGTTAATGAAAGGCATTCTAAGTAACTTTGTGAGACTGGATTGGTTGTCAGTGTTGTTCAGGTCCTTTATTGTCAATAAGCTGTTTTGTGTGGTTTCAAAAGACTGATATATAGATTTTTAAATAGATTATTTAAAACAAAAACTGATACAGTCAATGATAAAATAATTGATGGGTGCAGCCCTACTTGGGGCAACTTTCAAAAATCATTGTCTTGACATGTGTAAATATTTTGTAACTGCTCACTAGTTTATCACAACAGCTTGACAACCACAGTTTTGTAATGGAAAAATACATTTTTGCTATGATACAACATGAGAGGAACACTGATCCTGGGTCAGCCTCTCTGTCTAAACCAACAGAAGCACATGCAGTGTAGACTTTTTGAATACATGGTTGATTTATCGAGAGAGCAGCCAAACTGAAGCCTAGCATGTGCTGTAGTGCCATGTGCAAAATTACCCTCACTAATCTTGAGAGCTTCATTTTGAAGAATAAAAGGGGGTTTATAGCATGAAGACATCATTGCTAAATTGAGCATGCTTGTTCTGTGGTTCAAACCTCACATTTTTCAGTCATTGAAATAATTAACATAGTTTGTTGTTGGTAATTGGTAAGAACGTTCCTCCCTAATTCTACAGTTCGAGAGCCACAGTGCATAAAATTACAATATATGAATGTAAGTGATTATGTATCACCAATAGATTTAAATGAGGGTTTTGAGCTTCCTTATTATGCTTAATTTACATAAAAAATGATTGTTTCCTATCCATAAACATCTATTCCCATCTCTCCCTTGTTTGCTATACAATCACAGATTGTCACATTCTCCCATGCCCAAGATGTATTCTAAATCTTTTACAGCATCTGAGGATACAAGAAGACATAGCAGGCTACTTGAATTTAAGATGATACGTCATTTAAACGTGTGCTGAGATGATGTTTACAACTCCCGTTCTATTTACATTAAGTTCAGTGCCTGTACCCTTGGGCAAGGTACTTAACCCACAATTGCCTCAGTAAATAGCCAGCTGTATAAATGGATAACATTGTAAGGAATGGTAACCTATGAAAGTCGCTTAATTTGGATAAAAGTGTCTGCCAAATGAATAAATGTAAATGTAAATGTCAAAACCTCATTCATTTCCAGGTGCTAATGCTATGCATAGCTCCACCACATCTAACAGCAGGCATTTTATCTGAAAACATGCAACATGCTTTTATTTAACATTTCACGCCGTCAGTTTACCTGAAACAACACAATCAATAATAACATATATCTAAATAAAATATTTAATAACAATATATTTGGAATTTTATACTACTTAATAAAAATGTATGTGTAAATGTAAATTAAAATAATAAAAAATGATCACATAATTAAAATTATACTAGCAGCTCAGAGTTCAAGCTGGTAAACAGTGATTCATGGCCGTAAAATAAAGGCCCTGGCCCTCCGCGCTCTTTAGATTCCGTAAAGCAAACGACTGCAGAGCAGTGTGTATATAGTAAAGCAATCGAACCGTAACTAGCTAGCTATTTTATAGTAGCCTAATCACAGAAAACATGTAACTAGCTTGCTAATAAACGGACGATGAGACGATTTAGCGTTACGTAGCTAGCATCAAGATAATCGTTAGTCCTTTACCGGCTGTATACGCTAGCCACAACTCACTGGCTAAAATTAATATTGCAACTGGTAGCTATTCATGTTAAAGTTACAACCCAGTAAATATAAATGGTACACCGGTCAGATTAGTTATGATTATTACGTTCACAATGGAAGTCGCGAAATATTTCGACTTTAATCTCTATATGCATGAAATCCCACTGAGGCACACGTTTCTGAACTCCAGCCGCCATCTTCCAGAAAAACATTGTCATGTTGAATGAGCCTTCTGCGATTTCCCTGTGTGTCTCCTTACATTATAAAGCCCGAATTAGGAATATTCTGGCCCGACATTTTATCTAAGAGGCTTGTTTCTCATTTCTCAAGACAATGACATTGAATGGAAGAGGTCTGAATGACCTCTGTTTGAAATAGAGTAAAAATGGGACATTTATCCTACTGAGTAACAGAAACCAAATGAAAACATTTCAGGGAATAAATAAACGTTGTCCGTAGGGGCCACAGCAGAAATTAAAATCAATTTCGTAGTCAAAGAACAATACATTTCACGTTTTGAAGTAGGACAGGCGGTTCTGTCTGTCAGATTTCCCCATTGCTACGACCAGCACTACCGTAACGTTCACTAGCTAGCTAAATTCGTGGCGGTTACTAGGGAAGAAAAGCGCAGCAACCGTTGCTAGTGTACGGCATCCGTCCTGTAGCAACAGCCAATTATAGCCATTGTGTGTAACTTCATGGATTCGTTGTGTTTCCGCTTTGAGTACCACCAGCATGTAGTAGTAATCGAATAATATTAATAGAGTAATATTAATCGTATTGATATTTGACAATATTTTCCATTATAACACTTTACAGTGAACGTGTGCCCTCTAGTGGCACGTCCTGGGGCAACGCCTAAGCTTAACGTCGGCCCTGGTCTTAGACAGTGGCCATAGTAGAATAACTTGGTAGCTAGATAGGCTAACTTTCCTATCGGCTGCAGGCGGGACAGGTCAGTCGGCCGGGCAAGCGGAGTAAGTTAGTGTTCCAGGGTGAAAATACAATTGCTATAGCTGGCTGTCTTGCAACTCTTGCTGTTTTAATGTCTTAAGCGACTGACATGAGTAGCGGGAAAGGCGGAAGATATGATTTCCACAGGATACACAATATTTGCATAATATTTTTACTAATCATTAGCATGATTCTCTACAGCATTCTAATCGTACCAACGGGATATCTGAATAAATCTCAATAACAGCATTAATTTCACTTGCAGCACAAGCTCGCTACTCAGCTAAGTGTGTCAATACATGATTGCATGGTATTTTTCTATGGTGCCATGTGATTGACTTAGCTAACGTTATCTAACTAAACATAAACTAACCAACTATCAAATTACAAATAGCAAGGGATGCTATGTCCTTCGACGGTAGTAAGGACATTGCTAGTAAGCATCTCTCCTGTGACGTCAGAGATATCCCGCGTCTGCCCTGGAACGTCCGGAAGTCACAAACAAGAACAGAATGCCAAAACACACTGAAAAAAACTGTTGTCATGGGAAACAAAATGAAGAACTAGAGAGAGAGCTAAACACAGAGACATCCCCAAGCACATCTTCCTAAGAAGAGAAGTACAGAAACCATGGCAGGTAAAGGGAAAAAGGGAGGGAAGGGGAAGGCCGTAGAGATGACAGAAGAGGAGAGACAGCACATGCTGCAGCAAAAAGCCTTGGCGGAGGAGGAGATGCTGAGAAAAAAGCAGGCCATGGCCCATAAGCACCTCACAGTAAGAATCACATCCCCTGACTACTTATGTGACTGTTTGACTTTCTCAACATGTTATCTGTACTTAAATGCTATGTGTTACTTGTTGTAGAGACATACAAGTGAGTTAGATAATCTTGGTTGTGTGTATAGTGACTCATCTGTATGGGCATGCACAAGTGTTAGTGAAGTGTTAGTGAAGTTAGGTCATTAATGGTTGTCTGTTGAACATTGTTTAATAAATAATACAATTTTATATTCTTCAATCTATGTTTCTAAAACTAAAATCTAAAGCAATCACGGCTGTAAATATATCAAACAATTAAAGACATTTCCCATTAGGGGTCAGTGTTGTCTCTTATGGCACAATGTGAGTTGGGTACGGGATGGGTGGGGGGTGTGTCAAATTTTATTCACAGCTAGCTACTTACATCCATAATGGGTGTGAATAAGTATTTGTAGTTGCAGTTTAAAGGAAGGGGTGGAATTAAATGTGTGTTGTATGTTGTAGTATCTAGTGAAAATGTTTGATCAGTTGAATTATGTGCTCTGGAGTCTGGCTCCCTTTTGTCTTTGCCTCCCTTTAGTACCCCCTCTAAACTTTTCCCAAACCTTCCCTCTCTTTCTGTTCTCCCCCGTCACTGATCCATCTCCCTCCTTGCCTTTTCTGGCCCTCAGGAGCAGCTGCAGAAGGAGGAGCACAACACCGAGGTGAATGAGAACAAGCTGATAAACAAGTGGCGGCCGATCTTCCGCCGCATGCGTGCCAGCGAGCTCCACAATGACATCACCATGCTCAGCCAGACCTTCGAGAGAGTGCTGGATCATAAGGACTGTGTCATCAAGGTGAGTGGAGTCGGTTCAATGGAGTCACAACCTCCAACAGTAAAGCCGCACATAAAACTCAAAGGCTAATGCCCCTGTGCTACATTTGCCAATGTTTTGTTGCTTGGGGTTGCGGCAAAAGGGTCATTATCGCCCCTTTATGGAGTGCCTCGGATTATGTAATTTTTTGGCTTGTAGTGCATAAGCCAGTCTGTGTGTTTGGTGTCTACCTGTGGCTGCATATATACAGTGCATATGTGTAACTCAGTGTATGTGCAAACACATGACGAGTCTGTCTCTCTCTGTGTGTGCCACAGTGCTTGGAGAATGAGCTGAACAAGACCCGGGAGAAGTCGGCCCAGGCGCACCGCTCGCACCTGAACTGCATAGACCGGCTCCTGACGATGCAGAGCGAGCGGCTGGTCGCCCTGGAGCAGAGGTGGTGCAGGGAGCTGGAGGTGCTCTGCAACGACTTCACCACCGAGAGGTGCGCCTGCGCAGAGCTGTGCTTGCCGTAGCGCTGTGCTCTGGCAGGCAGAGCGCTACGCGCGACACCTCGCTGTTCAGGGATGCCACCCCGGTGTCACCCTGTCTAACAGGCTTTGAGTCAGTTCTGAGGGCGGCAGTGTAGCATAGTGGTAAGGACTAGGACTCGTAACAGAAAGGGTGCTGGTTCAATTCCCCACTCAGACACTTCTGTTGTACCCTTGGGCAAGGTACTAACCCACAGTTGCCTCAGTAAATATGCAACTTTATAAATGGGTAACGTGATAAACTGTAACCTATGTAATTTGCTCTGGATAAGAGTATCTGCAAAATACCAATAATGTAATGTAATGAGAAGGTGTGGCTCAATATTTTAGATGTTTTGACAGAGAGGTTTGCACATTGTAGAAACACAGAGGATACACATCAAGCATCAAGAAAATTATCCTATGTATGCATGTTCAGTTTTAAAAAATAAAGGATACAAAATTTTTGATTTCGATTGGCTTTGATTTGATTCATTCATTAATGCTGGACTTTTCTCGCTCCAATGCTTAGTGTCTTTGCTTGTCTGCCACTATGTTAAGCACATGGACATCCGTGTGGTCTGACATTTAAAGGGAGACATTTTTTTCAGGTTAAGATGACATGAAACTTTAACCTCATGAGGCCTCTGAACTGTGTGTGCAGGGAGATTATTATAGCCCAGCACCACCAGGAATGCATGTACCTGGAGGATGTGGACTTTGCCATCGAGCAGTGCCACAATGAGGTGGATGCTGACACCAGGCAGGATTTCTTGAGCACCCGCAACGACATCAAAAACAGGGTACGCTGTGCTTACGCAGGGTCGGGTGGAACGGGACCCACAATACACTACTGCACTGAACAAACACAGGATCTGAAATACACTACCATACTGATCACTGGTACAGGACCTGAAATGTAGTCCCATGCAGAACATTGACACTTGGGAAGGGTAGAAATTGAAAAACCGTGTAATAAAATGCTAATAAAATGCAACCACTTCTTAAAAAAACCCCAAAACGATACGAAATCGGGTGTGGAGGCCCTGTGAGGACTGAGGCCTATCTTCGTCCGATTGCCTGACTGAAGCCCGTTGATTGGTTCCTGACTGCGTCCTTTTTGCTCCTTTTGCCCCGCAGAACACTGAGGAGAAGAATGCGCTGCGGGTGCAGCTGGAGGGGGAGGCGGAGGAGCTGTGGCATCAGATCCAGCAGGCTGTGCAGGACTACGCAGACGCCACAAAGTACCGCAGCAAGACCTTCGATTCGCTGGTGGCCCGGGACGAGGGCAGCGCCCTGGAGATAGAATCCCAGATGAAGAAAATCCAGAAGCTGCAGGTGAGAACAGACAGTGGAGGGGGGGGGTTGTTCTCGAGGGATGCCATCCATTTCCAGGACCTTGGTAGTTTCTTAACTTCTTAGTCTGAATGCTCAATTGCGCTCAGACGTGATCCCTGTATGTACTGGTCCCTCAGTGGTGGAATGAACTCCCCACAGAGGTTAGGACAGCGGAATCACTGGCCATCTTCCAACGCAGTTGAAGACACACCTCTTCAGACTGCATCTCAGTTCCACCTCAATCCCCGCCCTCTAACACCGGCTACTTCTAGTATTTGGTGTTTGCTTTTTGTGTAGCGTTGTGGTGTATTTTGGGTTCTGTGTTCTAGTAATTGATTTATTGTAGTATGCTTTGGCTTTTGTTGCCTGTTCAGATTGCACAAGTTAACTTGTGGTATGGCTTGTGGTTACGCTCACACACACTGGTCTGGGAGTGTTGTTAGCCTGATCTCACACTGTTGCTCATTGTTGTGCAATGAGTCGCTGAAAGTCTCTCTGGATAAGAGGGTCTGCTGAATGCATGTAATGTAGTAATGTAATGAATGTCTCTGTTGACCGCACTCTCCTGCAGCACTCGATCGCATTGCTTCGTGCTCGGCTGAGCTCCGCCCAGAAGAAGGACGAGGAGGAGGCAGAGGGGCTGAGGACGATCAGGGAGGAGGTGACCGCGCTGGCCCGGCAGGTCAACGCACAGATGACCTGCAACCTCGCCAGGGACAGGTGCCATCTCATCAACCTCACCGTATACAGCAACGGCGCTGCTAAGAAGCTGCAGGGCATCGTGGACAAGGTACCCAGGGTGCACTGGGGCTCACGCACCCGGTAACCAGTGTGCATTCCACATTAGACAACACGCGAATGCTCTGAACCTGCTCGGCCCCAGCTTGGCTGTCTCTGCTCTGTTACAGGGAAGGAAGCTGCTGAGGGTGACGGAGATATGCCGCAGGATGGAGACGGAGGAGGAGAAATCTCTGCGCTTCTACTGCCACTCCCCGAATTCCAGTAACTCCACGGAGCAGATCCCCGAGAGCTGCCAGGACGTGGAGCGCAAGACCAGGAAGCTGGCCAAGGTAACACAGGAGTAGTTTATGCACACACAGTATACACACACACACACACACACACACACACACACACACATACACACATGCTCACACACACACACATACTTACACGAACGCACACATACACACACATGTATGCACATTCCTGCTCATACAAAGACATCCATACATACACGCACACACAAACACTTGCACATACATATACACATAAACACACACACTTGCCGACACACACGTATTCACATGCATACTGACACACAGATATATGTACACACGCACACACAGACCCACGCACATTCACACATAAGCACACACTCACAAATTCCGTGTACAGTAATTGTAAGCAGAAGGTTGCAGGTTCAAGTCCTGGATGGTTCACTGCAAGGCATCTGAATTTCTTCACTAGTATATTCAGCTGTTTAAGTGGATGCATGTAAAATGTAAACAATGGGAAGTTGTCCAGATCAGGGCATTCGCTAAGCAAAGTAATGACAACAGAGAAGGGGAAGGCACACATATGCAGATATCATCCCTCATACATGCAAGCATAGATTACAGTTAAAGTAGCCTTGCTTGTCAGACCTATGTCAGGTCTACTTGCTCAGAATATGTGCAGACAGGGACGCACAGCTGGTAATGACTGTTAAAACTACATTACATTACATGATTGGCATTTAGCAGATGCTGTTATCCAGAGCGACTTACATAGGTTACAGTTTTTACATGTTATCCATTTATAGAGCTGGATATTTACTGAGGCAATTGTGGGTTAAGTACCTTGCTCAGTGGTACAGCAGCAGTGCCCCAGCAGGGGAATTCGAACCAGCAATCTCTCAGTTACGATCCCTGCTCCTTACCACTGTGCTACGCTACTGCCCCTGTATGAACTGTATAAATGACAAAATGAGTTTGTTTTTACCTCCACCTCAGCCGTGCCCGTTTCCTGTCCTCGTCATCTCTCAGTAACAGTCACTCTTCCTTTGCCCCCACCCGGTCCCCCCCTGGCCAGGATGTGCTCGACTGCACAGGCCTGGAGAGCGTCTGGCACCGCTACAACAAGGTGCTGCTGGAGCGTCTGTGCCTGGCGAAGGAGCAGGCGGCGCTCGTCCAGGAGAACGAGCGGCTGCGGGGCCTGCTGCGGCAGTACCTGGAGGGCATCTCCGTCAGCGACGAGGTCCTGCAGCAGCGCAACACCCTGCTCGTGGTGTCGCGGCCCCCCGCGCACAAGCCGGAGCCGGCGCAGTACCCCCGCAGCGCCACCGGGGGGCAGCACGCTTTCATGAACGTCAGCATGCTGCCCTCTCTGCAGATGACGCATCACGGTCTTTGAAGGTCATCACGTCACCTGCACTGTGCATACTAATATTACTAATATTCTGTGTGAGTGAGACTTCTTGTGGCGCAGGACATAAAGGCTGGACTCACTAAACACATCAAAAGAAAGAACAAGGGCAGTGTTTATGCCGAGAAAGTAACATGATAGTAAAACGAACTGGAATGAATGTACCCCGGACTGCGATTGGGCGACGATTACTGAAGCTGACACAATTGAGCTGACAGTATTGAGGTACAGATGTGTTGGCTGGAAGGTAACAACAAATTGTTTCAGCTATGGTCTTAGACCAAGAATGGAGGGCTGCCTTTGTGCCGTTATGTTGAAAATTTAAGGCACCGTATCAAATGCAAACACTTATTTGCGTAAGCATTGTACATAGCACATATAATTGTAAATACTATTTATTCAGAAATGCTGTGCATTTTCTTTCTGAAAAAAATCAGTCTGGATTTTTCATAATTCATTATTCCTGTGCATTACAATTATCACTGTACCTTTGTTATTGTTCAATATTAAATTCATTTTTATGTTGATATACTTGCAGTGGGTTTGCTGCTTAAACTTGTAGGAAAGTATATTGATAGACAAATAGCTTCTTTGAGGACTAGCTTAGATATCACATTTATACATAAAGGACACAATCACAAAGGGCCACATGAGTGACTTCTGTGGGTTACTATTAATAATTGGGTGTAAGAACTAAAGTCAAGGTAGCTACTGATAACCAGGAGCATTGGGCCAAAATCATGCTTTCTGGAGTGCAAAGGCAAAAACCCCATGCCCCAGTTGAAGGTAGTGCATGAGTAGATTAGTTTATTTTACAACATGCCTCCAGTAACTGTTGGTTTGTAAAAACCTTCTTAGGTCCATCTCTGTCTCTGTAAAGGGCATTTTGATCCTCCTACAGTTGGTTCAGTGTGTAGCCTTCCAGTATCTGTCACTGTTGTGTTCATAAAAACATGCACATCGGGTGTGTATGTTGAGGAGAAATGTAGAATGGATTTCTGAAACAGGAACATTTTGATTTTGTTTCACGGTTTGTTCTGGCACTTCTTTTGCTCCCTTCACCAGCCACAGAAGATTTCTGTTTGCATTTGCAACTATAAAAAGGTCTCAGAGGTCTACAGTGGACCCCAAAGGTAAACTGACTAGACAAGATGTCTGAGCAGGTGGATGTTGAAGGTCACCGCAGTTTGAACAACTGCAATTTGAAAGGCAATTCAAGGAGCTCTGTCTCAGCTATGGCACAAAAAGACATGTGCATTCAGATTATCTAACAGTCCCAGAGGGCAAAAAAAGCAATGAAAGCCCCTCCACATCACTCCTATTTACTGGTGGTTGCCCATATTTGACTTTTAACTCAGTCAACGTGGAATTAATTTCATTGTGAATTGTTTTTGACAACCTGTTGATTGAAGCATGTGAAACAGTCAAGTTTTTGAAAACATAGTCCACAATATTTTTCTCCCAAATGAGCGAGGTTTTCCTATCTGGTTGAGTGTTCTGATCATTTGGAATTTTAAAGCAACCTCTGAGGTCAACCCTTGGTTATCAGTGGATTTGTGTTGTTTTCTTGTGTATACTTACATAAGAACACGCTCTGCGACCTTCACTCAGTTTGTGAAGGTCATCTTGAGAGGTGAATACTCTGCAGTCTGTCAAGTTCATCGAAATGATTACACATAAGATCCAAAGCAAGTGGTCCATCTGGTGGTGAACTGTTGTTACTGCATCTGCAAAACAGTTCCTTTAAACAAAAATGCAGGGATGAGGGCAAGAGGTGCAGAGAGAGTGGAGAGCCTCAGGTAACCACATGCAGGGCACAGAACTCTATTTCCATGACGTTGTGATCATTACCAGGTCTGCAATAATGTGGGTGTCATTAATGCCTAACCAAGTCTTGTGGGCCTGAAAGAACAAATCTAAAACCTGGAAGAAGCACTGCAACAGTTTTTACACTGTCGCACTCTGAACCTGAGTCTGTCTCCCATAAATCTCTCTCCCTTATGCATTGAACTGCGACTATCATTTTAATTTGAAATAATCCCCATCACACACACTGTGCCGTCTGCTGCTGCTGCTTATGAAGAACCTTGGAAAAAATGATCAGTTCACCTCACAATTAACTGTTTAACATGAACATTTAAAATTCACTTTGGAATGACTGCAAATCTCTGGGGACATGGTTTAGTTGGACATACCAAAAACACAAGTCAGAGTCAGTGGTTCTTGCGCTTCACGTTCGCAAGAATGGTTCGTCCAACCAGTCACTTTCCCTGAGTTTTACTCACACAGGACAGTGCCTTTAAAGACGATAAGAGAATAATGCCTCTCAGACTGAAGCGTGTCCATGTTTAAGCCCTCATTGTGGCCATTGGTCCAGCCGACATCAAGCGTAGACTTTCTCACAGGTGGTTTCTGGTTCCAAGCTGCCAACACCAACATGCCAAACAGGAATGCAGGCAACGCCCACCGGAGCAGCACATTAGAGGTAGACCTATCAGATTGCACACCTTCGGAACTCCTCGCCCAGAGACGGAGGGTTACAGGTGGGAGCACAGTGCAGCTACAGGAATGAAGACAGACAAGTGACCATGTCCATGTCCATAATTGCCTCATTAGGTCTCCTCATACTTACAAACGAAGCCCTGACAGGCACCATGGGTAAGTCAATTCCAGATCATTTCTATTCACATGGCTGGTCTGTTCGTGGTCATTTCATATCGGGTGATTGTTACATGTAATTACTCTTCTCTGCACAGACCCATTGGTTCTTTGGAAGAGGCACAATTTCCCTTTGAAATACTGCATCAGAAAAAGATGAAAATGTCATTGCGAGCCCATATTTTCACATAAACCCAATCTGATACTTCAAGAACCAGAGCTGATGAAAACTATGATTTTGGTGAAAACTACTGAGCTTTTATGAATCCCAGCTGGCTTGTTTTTCAGGTTCAGTTCTCTATATTATGTGCATTGACTGCTGGGACTCATGTTAAATGTGACTGCAGGCTTACAGGTGGTCTTACATGTCAAAAGAATAGTCTTTTCCCTTACATGTATCATAAACTTAAATTACAAACTGGGGTTGTTCTAGATCATTTTGAAAATATACAGCACAGTACTAAAAAGGTTACATTTAAGAGCCACATGTTAAATTACAGTGAATGTGTGGCAGCTCCCTTGTTTGAAAAATTTTTAAGATAACATTTTGAGAATATGTTAAATACGTTTCCTGAGGTCCAAAGGAGAAAGGACTTTACCACAGACATGAAATAAGACTTGCTCCTGTGTTCATTGCCTTACCCTGAGAAAGCTTGGAAAAAGAATCTGACATTCCACCGACAGACATTAACATGAGGGAGAGGCGTTGTCATGGTAATAAAATCTATCTCACTGAGTTGCCTCAAGTGTTATCTCATTCCCTCCCTTTATCAAACCTATCTTTCCAACTCTGTAGAAAAGTTAAAGTTAAATACCTGTAATATCCTAAAAAAGCACCCAAGGTGCTGGGTATGTGGGTATGTTCCACCTCAGTCACTGATAAGATACATTCATTACATTAAATTTTTGTTATTTAGCAGATGCTCTTATCCAGAGCGACTTACATAGGCTACAATTTTTACCTTATCCATTTTACAGCTGGATATTTACTGAGGCAATTGTGGGTTAAGTACCTTTCCCAAGGGTGCAATGGCAGTGCCCCAGCAGGGAATCAAACCAGCAACCTTTTGGTTATGAGCCCCTTTTCCTTACCTCTATGCAACACTGCTGCTCATTCACCATGAGAGACAGAATAACACATACAGCAAAGTCCTCACAGTAAAGAGTTATATACAGACAGAGACAGCTGTGCTGAAGAACCATCAACTGGTTAATGAGCACTCTGTGCAAAAGCCCAAGTGAATGGAGGAGTTTGTAAGAAGGGTCCCATGTCTGCGTTCACGTCGGCTGACATGTATAACATATCCCTGAGGGAGAGTTTGTCTGCATGCATGTTGGCTTATGGCACAGCCATAGAATGTGAGCAAATTTAAGGACATATATGGTTATTCCCGCATTCAGCAGTTTTATTATTGAACCGAAATAACAATGTCTTTTACTAATTGGTGTGTGAAATGCGTATTTAATTTTTATTTAGAACCAAAGACACATGCAAGGGAGATTTACAAGTGTCTAGTATGTCCAACTAAACACTTTCCCTGGGGTTTATTAACTCACAGAAGCACCCTAAGAACATGCTCCATCTGCTCCTTCAGCTGGCTGGTCGGTGTTCCTGTCGGTGGAGCTGAGCTCCAGCTCATCACTCCTGGTCACATGGAATGGCAACAGCAGTTCCATTACCCAGTGTGCTCTGCTCATCTCTGTGGAGGGTGAACAGGAAATGGGGATACTCCTTCTGCCAAGGTACAGAGCATAAAAATGAATGACTATAAAGCCATAATAAATGATCCATGTTCCACCGGCCTCACCAAGGGTTATATGACTGCAGTGGTCATAATAACTTTTAATTAAGTAAAAAATAAAGTGATTCCTGTGGATACTTTCTGTGTAAGTGCTGGGAATGTGTGGTCTAAGACATGAATGATGGAGAATTATTTTCACTTCCTGTGTGAATCAGAGATCTTCTTTACTCTCCATTGCAATGCTGCCCTTCAATCACCCCTTTCTGCACTCAAAAAGATAAAAAAATACATTTCCATTGCTGCGTTATTAATCAAAGGCGGATATTTCTCCAGCTCTGGTTCCTTTCCTCTGACAGACTTGACAGAGAATGTGACTTATTCATTCCTGTGCACCTGCTTTGACCAGGCAGAGACAGTGTTCAGATCTCATAATATCAGCATTGTAACCAGTAAGTAGCATTTACTCACATATCCTGTAGAAAAGTGCTGTGTGTTCTAAGAATCTTTTGTCCAAAATGTAAAAAATACATTTATACTGTCATGTTTTTTCCTTTTCAAATATGAAATTGTATGCACGTGTCAATGAATATCTTCTGTGAAATTACATACACTCTTAATATTCTACAGTACATGCTACATACACAGATTGCTTATATAAAAATGCCAATAGTTTATACATTTTGTAACAAATGCTACAGCTTCCGCCATGTATGAAATCTAAAATTCTCAAATGTTGGATTTTAGATTTTACCACGTTTTCATATTGTATGTTTGATCAAAGTATAAGAAAAACCAAAAGATATGGCTTTGTGGACTTGAAAGACTGACTAAATGCCTCATTATCCAAGCAGGTTTATTGCAAACTTAAATAGCATTTCAGCAATTTACTCTTGCTGATTTGAAGGTTTTTGTAAAAGTTAGTCTCTGAGAAATGTCTGATGTCTAATGTCATAGGTTAATAATGAAATGTGTCCAAGTGTGTGTTTGGTTTGGAGTGACTGAAGAGCTGAAATTGGTGAATGTCACCGCTGGATCATTCTTGAAGTTACTTGAAGTGTTCAACGTGTACACGACTGTACCAATGAGTGCAAATTCCCCTGCTGTTTTCCAGGCTTGCCAGTAACAGCAGTGCCATCAACTACAACCCTGGTTACCAATGGAACCGAGAAAGAGACCCTTGAAAATAAGATAAGCGTGTAAGCCTCCACTCACTTTTGAGTTTATGATAAGATCATATAGGTACAGTGAATTTTGAATTATTACACTACCAGCCATGATATAGTGTAATCACTATAAGGTAATGACAAAATAAGGTAATGACAAAAAGGAGTAGTCAAACATTTGTAAATTTGTATATATTTTTGAATGTATCCTATTCATAACTATGGTAAAATGTCCAGATATCCAGATGTAATTTGATCTTTTTGATTGCCGGAATGCACAAAACCATGCTTAAAACACCATCACCATTACAATGCCATTGGATCTGGTCAACTGTATAGGGAATTTCAGAGGGCTGACTCACCTAAACAGTCAACAGTGAATAATCGTGTAATTGTTTTAGTGAATTCACTGAGCACAGAGAAGGTGTAAATATAATAAAAGAACATTGACATGGTGGTGATGAATAGTGCTGTTAGTGTAACATGTCAAATAAAGCACATCCTTTTAGGACCACTAGGGGGCAGAAGATAACTACCTATTGTAAGACCATGCCATATAAGAATCATTCGAGCCATGTAAATGAATGTTCTGTGAGTGTTGATAAAGACATAAGTAATATTCAAGAATGGGCTAATTATTGTATTGTAAATTGAATTTTAGTTTGACAACAGCTAGGAACTCATGTAAAATGTTGATATTTAAAATACTTTCTCACAAATGGGGAAAATGTACCAAGCTATGTAGTGGATGTGGTCATTGTGTCCAGGCAAGTGTCAAAAATGATTCAGCACTGTCTGGACTGTAAATAATGTTTTTTCTCATCATTAGTCATGTAATATATTAGTATAGCCCTAAGGACCATACTCAAAGTTCATTCATTTGAATATTATTCCATATCCTACTGTTTAAAAAGGTAAACTAGGCCTTAAACCAACAATGCAACACCATGACTGAGGTATGTCTCAATAGCAGAAGCCATTGATAGCAAGCGCCTTTTTTGCTTCATTTGCATAATCTCGCCTTCAATGCAAATGAAAACAGCACAGGGCTCTTGTCTACCTTGTGTCTCATGCCTGATTAAAAATGCATGAGATTTGTGCCCAGGTTTGTTGGTGTATCTACTCCATATGTCTGCTTGGGGAAAACGTGTGTGTGTGTGTGTGTGTGTGTGTGTGTGTGTGTGTGTGTGTGTGTGTGTGTGTGTGTGTGTGTGTGTGTGTGTGTGTGTGTGTGTGTGTGTGGTGTGTGTGGGGGGGGGGTTTTTGATAGTGTGCGAGCAGATTCCCGATTCTGTGGAGGAACGAATAGGATTAAACCCTATCGCACTGCCCAGGATCCTCCCTGAAAATTTGCCATGCGACAGACATGTTCAGTTTCCGGCCCTGAGAAGTCTTGAGACACACATGTGCGTCATCGTGTTTACCATCCACCGTAACGTCGATTTACAGCTCGGTGGGATAATATCAACACACCGCGTTTGCGTTTGAGCCGCCTTGTCTAAACAAAACGGAGCCCGCCTCCCTCCTCCCGCTACACGCTACACGCTACAGCACTCGCGTGAGTGCAGGCTCCGGGCCAGCACTCCCAATTGCGTGGCAGTGCAAGCAGGAAAAGGAGGCCATCAGATCTAAAACAAACACAGCCGTCCCCAGGAGATGGCGGACTGAGCGGCCGGGGGGACTCCTTTATCGGCTCCGATCGAGGATTAAACGGATTTGCAGGAAAATGGTCGCGGCCTAATCTCTCCCGGTGTGGGACTGGCGTTTCAAGCCTTGCCCTTTCCCTGAAGCGATAATGTAGCTGCCAGCCAAGCAGGGCTGTATACAGTAGTGTGCCTCCATTATCCTGTCACAAAATGAGAGCCTCCACATAGCTCTGAGCAGTCAGGCAGTCTTTGCCCGTTCATGAATAATTATGATGGCAGCTTGTATTTAGCTTAAAGCGTCTTAGCCCGCTTTATTGTGAATATTTGGGTATGTATTTAAATGTAGTGCGTAACTCCACTCATTCGCCATCAGTGTGTAGTATTCAACAGGCTAGGACTGATTTTTGATGTGAAGTTGTATTGCATTAAATTTGATGGCCAGATGATGTGAGCCAAATTGCATTTGGTCATGCACTGGGGTTAACCAGCCAGCCATTTACAGCAGCTGTGTCCACCGGAGGGCCACAGGTGGCTCGTATTTATTCTACATTCATTTGTTGATGACACTGATTAGTGGGAATATGAATACCCAAAACACAACAAGGACACAACATGAGCATCCTGGGAACCCTTGCTTACACCTGCATACAGTTGAAACCTCTGTGGTGCTTTGTCCCCCTCTGCTAAACAGAGTGAAAACAAGTGGGTGGAGTTCAGGAAAAAGGTGGATCATTAGATCAGAAACTTTTTTTCCCCAAATGGTTGTAACTGGATAACCTGACATGACTTCTAAATATCCAAAAAAAACAACACTTGCTAAAATGCATCAGACAGAGTTGCTGAATCTGAGCCATTGGCAGGACCAAAGAAAGAAGAGGTACATATTGCTAACCTTCTTGACATTTATCCTGCAGTAACCCTGCTTTGGCGTGTGTTTAGAACTTTGTTTTATTTGACAAGACACAGCTGAAAGAGAAGCAACCTTTCTTTGCTCTTCTATTCTCTCAAGTGGAAGGAAGGCAAAAGTTTATCTCCTAGCATCTGCGTCACAGATATTTGGGTCCCCCGGCACTCACACTGAGTCAAATAATCAAGAGAGGAAAGTACAGAACCACGTAAAAATTTCAGTAGGGAAAGCTCCCTACCAGAATGTAAATGGACCAGACACTGAGGATATACTTTTTCATGTTCTTGTTTTTTATGCTTTTCCTGCTTTTATGCAGCCCTGTTTTGGAATCGAAAAATGTGCAATAAATTTGTTTAATCATGACAACCTTAACACTCGTGCAAGATGCACTTGCATGTAGCCAACAGCTATATTTCACACCACAAGTCGCACTGTGCACCATGGTGGAGTAGGCCTCTACTCCTCTAGTGGATGGGGGCTACTCAGCTGACGTCATCCAAGCAAGTAACAAGCACCTCATGTGTCCCTGAGGGTGGCAAGAAGAGGACACCCTGGTTGACCTACCCACCTCTATCTCCCAGCCAAACAAAGCCAATTATCCTGTCGGTTTCGAGACTGGGCAGTAGGGCTCAGCATGCACTCGAGACGGGCACCCCGCAGAGTGTGCCACTCTTGAACCCTGCTTTTTCATTTACTAGTGATTGTGCAATACGGCTCATCCAATTTATCACCTCATCCAGGTCTGTCCCACAGGGGAATCTCCGATTCACAATTACGTGCTCAAAGGTCAGAATCGTCCGTGCTTCTGAGCCCTCAGGCTGCGTGCACCTGTCAGACAATTTTGGCACAAGATAACAGCCACACTGTCACAAACCTTGGCCCACAGCTTCCCTCTTTCTCTGATTACCTGCCTCCTGGGGGACCGCTCCAATTTAAATCTCACACCCCACAGATCTAAACTCCTGCACATCTCCTCGCTGCTGGCCAAAAAACAATCCTGCTGTATTGGGAAAGCAGAAATAATAGCTCCATCATCCATTGGTGTAACATAATGATAGGACACATTGCATTACGAAGGGTAATGTTGCCAACCCAATACAAGTGCAAAAAAATTGGGCTAACGTGGACTCAGGTTGTGTCTCACCTGGACCTCTGAAAACCTGTTACATTTCGATAACAGTCATGGTTTTTTTCAGGATTATTGATACAAACGTCAAGTTTTGCATATCTTCTTACAAATATATTCTCACAGGTACTAGGCTGCTGTGCTAAAATGCTGTCCATCCAAAACTGATTGTACAAGCCTCCAGCACTGCACCTGAACTTTCCAGGGATAGTAGTAAGACAATTTTCTCAAAAGCTCATTGCTTCTTTCTTACAAGTGGAGGTTTTTAAGCTTAGCGCAGCCTTAGTATAGGAGTAAGTATAAGTGGAGTGCACTGCAGTTACCTGTACATTAACCTATCATTCCTTGTAATTTTGTGTCAAAAATACAGAGGTTCCCCTGAGAGGGGGGTGATGGAGGGATTATTTAGGTGTTATGTTTCCATCAGCAACACCAGAAATACACATAGCATGCATCACGACGGTCGTGTTTACTTTTTCCTGGCTTTTCGTTAGCCAGCTGTGCCAGGATGACTAAACACCATCCAGCAGTCCGTATCCCGGGGGCCAGAGACCACCTCTTGAAAGCATCTGTGTTTTGGCGTGTGGGCGTAGTTTATTCCAGCCTGTAACTCACACACTGTGTTGCACAGTGCCCGCCACGCTTGCGGCGACCGCTCGGCTTTGACCTTACTCGGTTTTGTTATTCACGCACCGCCAAAGTAATTTATTCCTCGAAAAACGAAGCTGACCTTGCTGACCGTTGTAGGTTTATTTATTGTGGTCAAGCTTGCGGGCGTACGACTGTCATTTTTAGAATATAAAATGAAAATCTGGGTATGTTAATGGATCTGAACTTGGTATCAACTTATTTTTAGCAGATGCCAAATATGGTCACTGATGACACAGCACTCATCTCTTGATGTTATTTATTACATAATGTCAACACTGAATTGTTTGAAATGTAAACCATTCCGCTTGATAACACTGTAATTACTAATATACTCATTTTCTGGCACTTGTATTTGTGCATCTGGCATTGACAGTAGGATAAACTGTTTGCATAAACATCTTGCATAAAATGTCATGGATATTATTTTCTGATTGTGAATGTGGGTTTTCAGTTGAGAGTAATGGATTTGTCTTTCTGGTCTTTCCAGGGATTCAGTGACCGGAGGTGTGTTTGGGACAATAGGGGGCAGCCTTCTCATTCTGATTGGCTGCACCATGTACAGGAAGTGGATGCGAGATGAACAACTCAGGGCCTTCTTCAGGTAAGGGTAAGATGGTCAGCTCCTACAGCAACAGAAAGGAAGGAGACTCTTCAGACATGACTGGGTGAAAGGGCTTTGGTGTAATACGTGACACTAATCTGATGGTCTGGAGCAGTAACCTTTATAACGGCCTGTTATAGAATGTCATTTACTGGGTTTGAGGATAGATAGCTGGATGGGGAGTGTGGGAAGAGCAGGAAGGTTAGATGTGGGCTCCATTTTCTAGTGGAGACACTGGTGTTATATCCTTGAGCAAAGGCTCTTTACCTCAATAGCTCTACTCACGACCCATCTGTTACAAAGGTCAACAGAAAGTGTAAAAATGGTAAGCTCTTAAAAGCTCTGGATAAGCCCTTGACAACTGAAAGCTCTGTATAAGGGTGATGGCTAAGCACTTATATGTAATGTGTATGTGTATGTGTGTGTGTGTGTGTGTGTGTGTGTGTGTGTGTGTGTGTGTGTGTTTGTTTGCACAGGTGACTGACTCAGGAGTCACTTAAAACACATGTACCTATGACGGAAGGAGGAAGAACATATCACTGATATCTGAATACTGTTGGTTGGTTGGTTCTCGTCAGTAAAATCAATCATACAGGAAACATTAAGCTTTATCATTTGAGGTGCTGTGTGTGAGTGACTGTAAAGTTAGGCTTCATGAACCCCATAAGGGGTGGAGCTCTCTACTGTGGCTCTCCACGGTAAAATGCTATGATTGGTTCAACTCCCATAATCCTTTGATGACACAAACTAGCTCCACCCATTTTGTGACCCATGAAGCCCCACCCTCTCAGCACATCACATTGTGTGTCCATGCTTTGACAATCACTAATGCTACATGCACCAGGTGTGCCTTACAGAAATAGCACTGTGAGTACATTGACTTCCGTTCTGGTGATCTGGGATATGACTTGTCAGAGTTCTTGTGTTACGTCACCCTTTCACTGCCACACGAACACTGCCGCCGACCTCCTATGGCTCTTCCTAATGTTGTGACGCAAAGCCCCCAGATTATTTAACTAAAAAATTAAATTTGATTGCGGATCACGGTTCAGCTATTTCATGGGCGGTGGCTTAGTCGGAAGAAGGGAGCTTTCCCGCTTGGGTAGACAGGGGATTCCGAAATTACATAAAGAACTTTAACCACCGCTGTGGCGGTGGGCTGTCTTATGACACTGCTATGGCAGCGATGAGCTCAGCTGACATAAAGCTATTCTGAGCGGGAGTGGGGGGCAGGAAGTGTTGGTGAGGAGGCAGACGTGTTGGAGAGCGGCTCCCTGTCCTTGTTTATTGCGTGCTGCCACTGCTTGATGGGAGGGGTGGTGGGGTGGGGGGTACAACACGGGTGGCAATTAGCCTTCTGTGAACAGCTGCAGAGAAGAATGAATAAAACGGAGCTTGGCCCATGGAGGCAAAGTCAGCTCTCCTGTTCATCAGACACATTAAATTCCCATTTAAAAAGCAGATTAATTCTGATTAATTCCTGCTCCACCGCAGGCTTCAAGAGACAAATTGGGTGTCGGGGGAAATGAATACAAATTTTAATGGTGGTAAGCTGGCTCTTCAACAGCGCTGCCTTGCCATTTAAAGCCGTAGTGTCACCAGAAAGCAGACAAAGCTGGCAAAGGTTATTCCAATGCAAAATAATGGCGCAAAAACAATATTAGCAGTAGGGATTAATTTAAAACAATAACCTTCTTGACTACATGTGTTTGCCAAAATGCAATTTTGAGTTAAAAATACAAAATTATCAGTTTTTTACCATGACCTGAATGAGGTGGTGTGCCTTGCTATGAATTTTCAGAGAAACCTCAGCCAGTCAGACTGTCAAATCTCTACTCTGAAAAATATTTACTGCAGACAAAAGAAAGGGTTTGGCAAAGGTTTTATGGAAAAAATATGAGAAACTCTGTTGCTCACCCACTGCGGTTTGCTTGTTTGTGATGTTTTCCTCTGAAGTATGAGTTAATCACACTACAGTGAAGGATATATGTATGTGGGTGTGATCTGAGACAGTGTCATACATACACTTGGGATTACTAGAAGACCCCTGCAGATGTTTTCTAAGGTGATAACTACATCCATCTTTCTCAACCAGTTATTGTTGCCGTCCTGAGAAGCCATACCTGAATAAATGGTGAAAAATACAATCAAAAATATAATGAATGCATGAACTGAAGAAAAAAAGCATGAAAGTTTATCCTGTATCCAAAACAACAAGGCTCTCTTGGGGGGTAAGATTTTAATAATAATTATGCTAAAAAAGCCTACATACTTTCAGGCTAAATGTTAAAATATGATGTAGATAAGCACAAAGGGGCTACTGCCCACACATAGTGACTCAAATCGCCCCTTTTAAGTCCTAGGAATTAAACAGTGATATTTAAAAAACCAGCAGTGAATCAACAGGTCACACAAAAGGCAGTTGAATTAATAAATCAACAAAGACAACAGCATATTTGGAAACGAGCATTAGAACATTCTGGCTAAATTGTTCTACAGAATTAACAGAGAGCTGTTCTAAAAGACATTTTGTAGAAATTATATAGCGTTTGCATCTTTTTTCTTAGTGGCAAAACTGTCTGTTGTCCAGTTTGTGTCACTGAAAACATAGATCATGTGCCTTGTATCCCACAAACACTTTAGTGACTTGGGTCTTTTTGATGACCTCTCATTTTGTTGTGTTCTAAGGTTGTTGCATTGTTAGCATTACTGTGTTCACTTTACAGTTTGTACAGATTTAATTCATGTCAGACTATTCAACATTAAAATATCCCAACCTTATATGATAAATAAAATATTTCTTGTTTTTTTGTACTGTAATATATATTATTTTTTGACTAGGTAAAGGCTTTCTCTCTGCCAGCCTCGTTGAAGCATGGCTCTGTAGCAAACACTCTCTGTCATGATTCATATTTCCATTAATGAGATGACACCACTCTCATAGCCTTCATTGCCTTAATTAAAAGCACAACACTCCGGTGCCCCCACTAATCTGCTAAATGAAAGGGTTATTGTGAGTGATGAGATGCCTGCAAAGTTGCTTTCAGTGGGCCCTGCTCTGTCCCGGTAGAGCCGGTTTGAGAAGCTGTTCTTGGCATTTATTTATCCTTTTTTTCATTTCATTTTCAGCTTTTTACTATGATGGGAGAATTAAATTTCATGAATTCAAGAATGTGTGGAGCTGTTATATGTTGTCAGTGTCTCACTAGATTCAGATCAATTGTAGTGGTTTTTCTGTGGACAGCAAGCAGTCTTTTTATTAGTTCACAGGAGTAAGTGACTGACAGCATGTGGTAGACCCACCAATCATGTGCTTCATGAAGCCTCCCTTTCCTGTCGCTACTTTGTATCAGTTAAATGAATGGCTTTGGAAACCTTGGCCCTCACAGAAAACTATTAAACTATAAACTTGCAATTCCCAATTTTCAAATCCATTGGAAAGCAATCCACAGACAAAGGTCTGTAGTAAAAAGGTTTATAATATTTGTAACCAACTGAGTTATAGTTACTTATTTTAGACCCAGAGTCTGCACGGTTGTTGACCCCCTCCGCCACGTCCTCATTTGACATCATAGAACAGTAAACAGAGGAGAAGATGTCAACGTGGCAGAAAATTGGAAATGACTGACAGGAGAATGTACAGGGACAGGTATATGGGATTTTAGTCAAACTGGTTTGGCTAGGTTTAGGTAATAACACAGGGGATTGTTCAAGCATCGCTGTGAACCTTCTCACTAGTCTGTGATTTAAATCCAGGAGAGAAGCCTATAAAAATAGCGCAGTCTGCCTTTAGCTGTGCGTTTGTTAACCTGGCATTTGATGGTGAAACGCTGCAATTTGATCCCCGAGGAGGGATGCCAGTCTGTTATTTCCTCAGCTTGCCCTTTGGTTGCTGTGCTCTAAGGAGGTAATTTGTGTGGAGAAATTGTGGCAGGGCAGCAAGTGGTCTCAGCAGTACTTATCTCCAACACACCAGACATTAACACACAGCGTTAAGTCAAAAAAGTCCTTTAGCTCCTAAATTCATGCAAATCTTTGCTCTAAAAATAATAAAAGCATAGACACACAAACAAGACACAAAAACACAAGAGAGAACATGAGGTTTTCATTAAAAAAACACACATTGAGGAATGGTTGCACATGATGTTCCTCAAAAGCACATCTACGCTTATATTTTACATATATGTAATTGACAATATACTGTATTCCACACAACATGTATTCATTTACATTTATGAACATGTCAATAAATTATTTCTAATTCCTTAGATTTTGGACTTTATATTTTGGCATATTGCCTCTCGTAAGGTTGAATAATCACTTATTGTTGGCCAGTAAAAATCAAATAATATGATCATTTATTTAAGAATGTATTTAACAGTATAAATCATGTATGTTTCTAATATGTATTGCCCCTGACCTGCAAATGGAAGAACATCATGGTAAGCGTGATGAACTGAATGACTCATTTTTACTTAGATGCACAAAATTGTTCATTTGGCCATTTTGTGTTTGTGGCTTCTCGGTTTTTTTTGGTGAAATATATTTCAGTGTGTGTCACGATTAGAAAAGGGTCCCCTTCTCGACCTCCTGTGTCGGCTCATTTGTGATTTGTGACTCATTGACTGTTTTGATTCAACCTTAGCCGTAATAAAAGTCCAAGGGTACTGTTGAATAGCATTGTGTGTACTTTTGTTGTCCTGTCTTCAAACCATTCACATCGCTTTCTCTCTCTCTACTCTCTCCTTCCCCCTCTCACTTGGCCTGTCTCTCTCTCTGGCAGGTTTCCTCGAAATAACGAGGTGGCTCCCTACCAGGCCTTCAATAGCAATCCAAGGTGAAACACATGGAATTGCTCACCATCCATCTCAGCACTGAAGCTTCTGCACAGCTGCAGAGCCCATAACAACCATCCAAACTCTCACCAGCACGCATAGTTTACAGCCCAGCTGTCTAAAAAGTCCTACTGAATCCATCTTGACTTAAAGCCGCTAATTTTTAAAGCGTGCACGTACAGTAAGATTGCTAATGTAAGGATTTCACTGGGCTAGATTTTTGTGTGAGCAGTAGACAGACTTAATCGGCTGAAAGATAACATGCTGACTAATTTGACTTAAAAGTATTTTCTTTGCAAAATTTAGGCCAGCATATGCAACTTATTCATCGGGGTAATGTTAAGCTTCTTATGAAGGATGGTTTTAAATCAGCACCAGCCAGCCAAACGTCAGAAGCATGTTACAATATTTAGCAGGGCCTGTATTTCTTGCTTGTTTGATCTTCAAGCCAAAGAAACCAATACTTCATAATGGTTATAATCTCACCGAATTGCAAGCCCAATTATTTTCTGAATGTACTTGGCCATATCCTCTCTACACTCCCAAACCACAAATCTGCAGAGCCTGGTGTGGTTTCTTTTCATGTATCATTATATATGTCACCCGCGGGCAACAATTTTGGAATGAAAGGTGGAAAAAAATGCAGCATTTGTCATAAATAATTTCACCGCTAGTGTTTGTCCTCCCATTATTGGATTATTTAAGCTATTAAACTAATTTTGTACTATGGTATCATTTACTTTACTTCATTGAGGCAGTATACATGTGCTATTGATGCAGTAGATTTTCTTGTACAAATTTGTTTTATATATTTTTGTAACAAACCCATCATTAATCAGGACAGCTAACTGCCATCATGGTGAATCATAGAATAAGCTATAAGCATATTTTAAGCATGTGTATATTCTGAAATGAGAATTTGTCACACATTAACATTCATGTTGTTATGATCAATCAACATGCATTAATTCACACAAATCACAAATACACTGCTATCAGATGAGCCCAGGGTAAATGTGTGGCTTACATGTATGACGGTCTTTTGTGATACAAAAATGTACCCCAGTAAAGAAGTCTTCAACATGTCAGCTTGGGATGCAAAGATAATCGCATCTGATTAAAGTTTTGACACTGCAGGGTTCTCTAATGTCACAATTCTGGACCTGCAACCTGCTGTCAGCTGCAATTTGGAACTAATTGAAGAAAAATTAAAAGCAGTATTAAAAGAGCTTCAGTTTTGGCGCCTCATTAAACCAAGCTGGGAGACTGTAATTAAAAAGCACTTAGCATCTTACCATTTTGAGATGTAACAAATCAAGGGTCAAAAATATAAGGCCCCACCAGAAAACAGTGAAGCACCCTACGTGTCTGTCGCTGTTTCTGTAGGATTTTTAAAGAAAAGGAAATTACAAACAGGACCTGTCAGATAGTTTCAGGGCTCTGGCTGGCTTCCATTCACTCATTCGGAGTATCTATAAGACATTGAGCTTTATCTCTCTCTGTGCAGTGCTCTGCAACTTCTAGACTTGCTTGTGTTGTACTTAATGTGAAATAAGATTGCCAACTGAATTTGCATCATCCTTGACATTCAAAGATTTTTGTCAAGTATTAATGGTGTTCTGTGGTCAGTAGATACCATTTGTTAATGAATGTACTTTCAGACATCCAAGAGGGTTGTCAGCATTATTTCCAGAGCCGAGGCTGCCAATCATGACAGATGTGGAAATCTTTGTCAAAACCACTCTCAGGAACTTAGCAAAAACTGAGGCAGATGGTAATTCTCTTTCTGAGAAATTACCATTTCAGTTACTTAGGAAGGAGTTTGGGCTTTCATCACAAGCCTTCAGAAATCCCTCTGTCTAAGTCGTTTCTGAGCAAAAAAAAACCACACAAACAGAATCAAGGCACTGAGGTCCACAGATGAGCAGCTCCTTGTTTACAGAGTTATGTTTACGTGAGAAGAAATGGCAAGACCCCACTTCTGAAGCCGGGCCTCTGCATCTTTCAGATGGAAGATAAACTGACCTCTTGATTGTTATCGCTCAACACCACCATGGCCTGACTCATTGCGTTATTATCTCGACTTCATCTGCTTTCTGTGCCCACGCCTAGTGCTGCCTTCGGGTGCGTTGAAGAGGACAGAGCTGAGCAGCATCAACATTTTCATCACAGGAGGTCTATCATTGTCACAAAATGTGACTGCTGTCAGTTCGGGGATAGTGTATAAGCAAATGTCACATTTTATGCAAAAGATGTTCAGTCTGTCATGATCACACAATATATTTGGAAACCGAAAATCCTACATGCAAGAAATATGTCTGAGCATATGCCAAAGTACTGCATGTATTAGAATGTGAAGAAGCTGCCCAATACTTCTCCCATTAAAAAAGGTTTTTGCTTAAAAACACATGAATGGAGATGCACAAAAAAATTATTATAAATAAAAGCAGGATAATACTGGCAAAACCCCAGATGGTAAAAAAGGACTAAAATGTATAAAAACAAATGAGTAAAAGAAACCCTGCTTGCTTGTCTCTTCTCACAACCCATCTCTCATTAGCAACCGGTGGGTGTGGCCTCTCAATTACATAATTACCCAATTATCCAATGTCCTACCAGCTAGACAGACATACATTTCCATGCTTTTAACTGTCTGAGGTGAACTTGATAACAGAAAGCATCTTATTATAAACAAATACATATAGATGAAAAAATAAGAACAGAAAATGCCCATTGGGAAGATCTGCATCTTCACATAGGAGATTTGCCACTTTCATGCATGTAGTCACTCTGTTTCCTGGATTTCACACCAGCTGAGCTCCTAATTATGTAGGGCTGATTGAGGTGTTAATTGAGTGCTGATATGGGTTTGGCATGAGAAGAGAATACCTGAGACCCGAGAAGCATCATTTGTTAGTACTGTGTGAATAAATATGTCATTGGAGGCATACTAGTAAATTTATTTCACCTTATGTCTGTTGACGTCCAACAGAAATTGTTGAGCTTATTGAGCAAAGCCATTGCTTGCTTAATCCATATTTGAGATAATACACTGTAAAGTGTGTTAAGAATTGGAATATTACAAATATATGGAAGTGGGGTTGATTGATCCCCTTTGTCCTATATACAGTATTCTTTTACTTATGTTGGATAACATATTGTATATGTTTTAGATTTTATATTCTCGCATCATCCATCATATATTTCATAGTGGGTAATATTTTCTTGATGTATGTATTCTCAGACACACTGACAAAGGAAGGCAATGTATCCATAACACATTAAAATATGCATATGACTGGAAACACAAAACACCATGAAGAAAAATACCCTTGATGGTTGCAGACAGAGTTCTGTCTGAAGGCAACGTGGCTGTGGTGACAAAAAAAAAAAGAAAAAGAAAAGAAAACGTGACTACAAACACATTTTAATTAGGGTCTCACATGTGCCACTGTGATTGAACCCTCCAATAAAACATTTACTGTCACCTCATTAGAGCGCAAACACTATTTAATTCCAGGCTAGCTCTGTTGCCTGATGCTGTTTTGGAGATGCTGGCAAACAAACCCATACAGTAAAAATGAGCAAGACTCCATGTCAGGAGTTCCCCTTGTCAGCATTCGTTTTCATCCTGTCGTTTATACTGTCTCTTATTTCCACTGTTGCTCTCTATTCATCCCTAGCTAAAAAACTATCATCCCTCCATCATTTATGTAGCTTTAAATTAATGCTGTCATGTAGGCACAAGGTCATGATGACACTGAGACAACATTAGCTGAGGTGGCCACTCATTTGGCTGTTGAGTGGATCAACTCATGTTTTTTGTCCATTTTCACATTTTCTCAAATGTTCTAGTATGGTATGCAAGGTAATGTTATCTCAGAGATAAAAATATCTATCACTGAGATCCATTTCAGGACTTCTGACAGGCACCTGTGCAAGTGATTAGGAATTTTTTTTTCAGGATACACACAGATCATGGTTTACCATTTGGTGTAAACAACCAACAACAAAGATTTATCAAAGATCCTGTTCTGGTATTATAAAATCATATTTACTATGGCTGAAGTGAACCTACCTCAGCATAACGGCCAGTTTTCTTCTTTTTACATCTTTACCACAAGATGGCAATAAAATCTTACAGTTCCCACCAATGAACCATGAAGTACCATAAATTAGACAATCCCAAAGCAATAAACAGTGACAAGGACTGATGAAAGAAAAGCTTTTCACATTAGAGGCAAAAGCATATGTGCATTGTCATTGTTGGAGCAATGTGTGTTCTTTAGTTTAACAAAGTGATAATCTCCATTGGGTGTTTTAAAATTTGATTCATAAAGTTGTCCTTTTGTCCTTGATCCTCTCTTTATACTCAAATACATCTTCAAGTTTACTACCATGGATCAACACAAGGGCTTGCTCAAAGCAACATACAGTGTTCACAAACAACAGTTTGCAACTATGAATCTTCAGATTGCCACTAAATGCCTGGCGCTTTGTTTTCCACCACTGAAGAGCCTCAGGTGGTTTTCTAGATATATGCAAAGTTGAATGAAGCAATCTGAATTACAGGCAGGCACTTCAACAGAAAAGAAATACACAGGTATGCCTGAAATGTGTCATTCATCCTGGAGGCAGAATCATTACCTGATTCAGTCGTTCCCACCTTTGTTGTAGCGCTTAATCTCTGTCAGAGCAAGGCAAGAATTTGCCTGCAACTTTGCTGTTCATTCAACTGCTATGGAAGACCTGGTGAGATCTTCTTAATTGATATTGACCGCAAGACACTGTCGGCTGGTTTCCAGTACAGTGCTGAATGGATGTGACTAGCATGTATGGATAACAATTTGAACGTACCCTTTCTTAATGTTTATCTTCATTTTCTGCACCATACATACATGGAAGCACAGATATGTATATAAGAGGGCAACTGCTTACCATGATCTGACAGTCATCGTTTTTTCATGTTTACATTGTACATGATGAAATAAATGCTTTTACCGAATATGAAAGCTGTGTTCATTCCTGGATGACACACATTGGGTCAGAGCATGGTGTTGTTTATAGGGTGCGGAGCACCCAAAATATGCCCCACTGACAGGGCCACAATTCCACAGGACCACCATGTCCCCATAACATGCTATCTTCTGAGCATCTTTGACCAAAAATATCTCCTGGAAAATATCTTTGGCCACACAGGTAAATAATATCAGAGAGAAAGGGTAAAGAGTTTTGGAGGCCTGTTAGGTAGCTGCCTAAGCAAGGATTTTGCATGACATTCGCTAGCTAATTCATTACTTACCTGGCTAGTCTGAGTTGTTATTTTTCCAATAAATTAAACTTTTTTATCATCATGTCCATACATTTGTTAAAGGATTTGTATGATTTCTCTTTAAAATGACAGTTGAACCAACAGGACAGTTGTGCAGTTGAATGACAGTTGAACTAACTCTTATGAACTGTTAAATGCTCCAAATGGGGAAATGTAGTTTATTTCATTCTTCCTTCAGGTATACCTTTTTTATGTTTTCTTCAGTTTTCAACACGCTGATGTGAGAAATATAACAAATTCTATGTGTAAATATTGTTAGGATGTTTTTTAAGGACTCTAGATTCAAAGAAAATCTCCAACTTGGCAACTTCCATCTTTCTGCAATCTGCTGTGCAGTCGACATTAAAATGAAATCCACTATCGACATTGCCAATTAAATCCAGATTAAATCTAAAATGAAGTTACCTAGGAATCAATGAAGTTATAAAGGACAACGGTGGGCAAACTGATCTTGCCAACCGATAAGCTAGCTCACCACTCATGTACAAAAATAGAATGCAACCATGTGTTTATTTTGCCATCATGGTGCATCAGATTGTAATAATTTTATGGACTGTTGCGCTGTATATATGGCAGTTTAACAGGTCAGGCATTGTCTGGTCAAGCCCCTCATGGCCTGAGTATGTGGCATTCTCTAATGAGCACAGTGTGCTCTCATTATTAAAAGGAGCTTTAGCTGAATGTCCTGCTTATTCATTCATCAATAGCTCTTGTGAAATGGGTCAATGAGGCCAACGACCAGTGTCAGTGGCGTTTTCTCTGCTTGTTATGCATTGCCTGGTGTCCCTCTGACCGGTGGAAGTGTTTTATATTGGCCATGACACCCTGGGCCAGAGGCTGTTGGGTGCCACCCAGAATCAATAAGTGTTGGAAAACTGTGGCTGGGCGACTGCACCATTCCTTTGATTGGGGCAACTACGAATGAGAAAGGTCAGATAGGTTCAAAGGGTGCTAATCAATACACCTGATAGAGAGAGAGAGTAATAGATTACTTTTGCCTGATGGAGTTTTTATTCTGTTTTTGTTCTAAATATAGTAGAGTGATCTGCAACAACAACAGCATATGTTTTAGGTGCTCACGCTAGGTACAGCAGTTTTTTGTGGGTTAGCTAGAGAAGCATATAGTACAGTATATTCAGGCAAACCAAAGAGACAGAAACTGCAAAGACAAAACTATAGGGTTTTCTATTCAGATAAAGCATAGGACCATAATCATTGTGATTACTGTGATACTGTATACATGTCTGTGCATCCGGCACCCACACTGTTCATCACTTCAGAGTGGAATGTATGGCGCACATAATTAATTATGTACCAGGAAGGGTACTATAGACAAGTTAAGTGAGCGGAGCTTAAATGTATGAGCAGAACAGCAGCTATAGAGTTTAAAATGCACACACATGACAGATGAGAGTGTGTGATAATGGGTTACAAACTAATCAGGTTTAAAGAGGAGAATCTTGATGCAAATAATGAAATTGACAGATATTCTGCACACACTGTGACATTGTTATGAAAAAGGGTGGTGGGTGCTGATTGGGAATTGTGAAATGATACTGACTGTGTGAAAGTATCCTTTGCAGTATATGATTCAACCCTCCATGGTGCAAAATTACAGCCTTTCTCCAACAATTCCATACAGAAGCCTATAGACATGACCCCCCCTGCTCCCACACCTGAGCCTCATATCGATTGTTGGTTTAAGCCCCCTTGTGGAGCTAATTTAATTCGATGAGCTGTCAAAAACTCATACGTTCCCAACTGTGTTTGGCTGCAGACAAAGGGAGAGTCCCTCCAGCTGCCAACCGCTGCCCCCCCACACAGCAGCAGAGGTAAACAGGCCCTCTCCCCTCAGGTAGCACAGATAGATAGAGGGAGAGAGAGAGAGAGAGAGAGAGAGAGAGAGACAGAGAGGGAAAGACAGAGAGAGGGAAAGAGAGAGGGAGAGAGAGGGAAAGACAGAGAGAGGGAGGGAGAGAGAGAGAGAGGGACAGAGAGAGAGAGAGAGAGAGAGAGGGAAAAACAGAGAGAGGGAGGAGAGAGAGAGGTATGTGGTTTGACGCTGGCGGTGGTGGAGACATGTGCCGCGGTCGTCCCATAAACAGTCCCCGTTCTGGAGGGGATTCACAGCAGGAGGAATACATTACCCGGCCGACAGCCTGTCTCCTCCCTCCGCACAATATCCCTTTGTCGTTCACGGCGGCTCCCGGTTTCAGCTTTCTGCCTTGATTAACGGCCCGTGTGAACTGCATTAGGGGGGCTGCGCTGTTCCGAGCCGAGAGACGCGGGAGGCACCAACCGCCCCTGGCATTAAAGAAATAATAGGAAGAAACTCTTAAAAGAAAACAACAGCTTTTCACGCTGACAGTCCTGTCGGGGCGAGGGGAAAACATCCCCAACCAGTTCAAGCAGATGGAAAGTTGACATTGACGCATCTAGACAGCAATTAGGAATAGCATGCCTTTGCAAAGGTCTTCTGGGAGGCATTGATTTTCCATGCATGCAATGACATTTATGAAAGTGGCTGTGTCAAAGGGAAAGTTATGGTATATAATGATAATAACAATAATACTGCCATCTCACAGACAAGCATATGAAGACAATATTTCCATTTCAGTAGGACTGTTTCCACAGCATGCATTTACATGTGTTTTAAAATGTCTGTTAGTTC
Organism: Megalops atlanticus; assembly: GCA_019176425.1. Taxonomy (NCBI): domain Eukaryota; kingdom Metazoa; phylum Chordata; class Actinopteri; order Elopiformes; family Megalopidae; genus Megalops; species Megalops atlanticus. The sequence goes on from CM032880.1 coordinate 10,919,416, forward strand.
ACATTTGGAGGTAATGATTTACAAATGTCAGGCCACGGCAAATAATTTACCCTACAGATGTTTCCTAAGAAAAACACGGCGGAAAATGGCTTCCATGTATTTCAGAGGCATCACGTTAGGATCAGCTGACAGAAAGTGAAGTTGCTTTGATATCAGTCACACCTGTTTGTCACGCTGTTACAACCTCAGGTTGATCAGGTGACTGATCTTCACAGAGAACTGCACGTCTACTTTGCCTCATGTGAAACTGGAAAGAATGGGACTCAAATTTACATTACATCACATTCATTTAGCAGACGCTCTTACCCAGAGCGACTTCCAGCACAATAGAACATTGTATCCATTCAAGTTGAATAAGCAACAGTGTCAGACCAAGCTAACAACGCTCCCAGACCAGTGACTGTGAGCATATTAGAGAAAAAAACATGCACAGAGACACCATATGTTTCTGTCTCTTAAACTGTACCTGAATTAAAATGCATGGCATTACTTTTAGTGAGAAATCTTCATAACAAATGCACTATGGATACTGGAGGTACAGCTAGCGATAATGATACTTGAATTCTGCTGTTCAGTGTGTGTGCTCAGTTTATCTGAGAAGCGAGGACAATGACATGGCCGTGCACAGCACACTTTGTACTGCCGCTCAGACATCCACCACTTGTTCCTTGGCGGGGAGTCACGGGTCTCACGCAGAGTTGCCTTCCTTTGATTCGTCAGCCGGAGCAGACAGGAGAGGCTGCAGCGAAAAACAGGGTCCACTCCTCTCGTGAATCGTGCGCTCGGTACCCTCGAAGCGTGGCCGACGCGAGACGTGCTGTGCTCTGTGTTCTCGGTTCCCTCCAATCCCCTCCCCCCAATCTATTGTCACAGAATCCCTATGATGTGCAATACGAGTTCCTCTGTTTTTTGTGTCAGTGATTATCTTGGCACACAAACCCCCGATCCCTGTGTGGATCAGCACTATCAATGGAACACAGGCCAGCTGTTACTCAAAATCCAATTTGCCTGGGATGGGGTTGGTCAGGTTCCTCCCAGACCCCCAGTATCTGTAAGCAGCCTAAAAGTTATAGCCATATTAGTAGTACTTGAATTTAATATATCTGCAGCAGGCAGCAAATTTTAACGGACAGTATTTAAGCAGGAGAGCACAGTCCGCTAGCAGAACACACAAAAAAAGAGACAACATGGCGTGAAAGTGTTCAAAATCATTTTTGCAGACCAAAAAAAATTCCATATTTAATAATTTTTCTGTAAAATCTGTTTATTCTTTTAGTTCAAAACAACGATGAGTCATTGAGTTTTTATGTGAGCACTTTACCTGTGATGTACTTGTGTTACTGGCTGGCAAATGTAGAGGAGTGGGTATTGGGGGGTGTGGCTTCAGAGAAAGCACAGGAAGAACATAGAAAATCTAATCAAGCTCACGGCTTTTTGTTTTGTTTTAAACACAGTTTTGCAGAGCATGTCCTCCCCATATCTTGCTACCTACTCACTTCTAGGCATTATTGCTTAATAATGCTCAATAACATTGCTTAGTAAACATATTTATGCTTTATATTGACATTCCTGGTCTCTGCATCTACATGCTACTGACTTCCAGAGAACATAAAGCTACAGTCTTTCACCTGCATGGTATTGCCAAAACACCCCTCACGCCTTTCCAGACAACTTTGGCCCCAACCACTATTTGACTTAAGAGATAATGATGAGTACGCATATGAAAAGTTACTGTTTTGTGCAGAGTTGCATGAAAGCGTGCACCATTATTTTTCCTGCTACTTTAGAATTTGACCTCTGAGATGGTAATGCCAGCCAAAATGCCCCGGTAAATGATTGCCATAACATGATGCATTCTGTAAGAGTACCTTGGAACATTTTTCTTTTCCTTTCCTGCCTAACCTTATCAGCACAAAAACTTGTAATGAGACATGAGTGTAATGCCATTAGGGACTGATTTATTGTCTGGTGCATCTAACTATGAAACCTAGATTCCTGATGGTGGATTTTCAAAATGACTTCATTTAAAACAATAGAAGAACATGACTACATCAATAGGTCACTGGATAGATTGCTACAGTCAGTGGTAGTCCTGTCATTGCAGTCCATTCTGTCTGTGGCAAGATTGAAGGCATATTTTTTTCTCATGTTCTCCTTGATAATGTGTCATAAAATGATGATTTAGATTATAATTTAGTTTTATATGGGGCAATTGTACGCATACATCCATACATTGTGCCTCACAGTGGCAGAACTCATTTGCGTTATTCCACTGGGACACATTTCAGGAGGCGCATATCTGTTCTATGTGGCTGAATTGGTCTGTTCAGTGAGGCTGGGGAAAGAGACAGTTGCAAAATGTTAAACTGCAAAGGTCAAGGCGACAGAGAAGAATCGTAATGTCACTGCTCTCCAGTGATAAGGTCGGTAGGTAAGGGAGATTTGCCAGGAATGGAGTAAAAAAAAAAAAAGTTACCTCGCTGTTACAGAAGAGCTGCTTCTGCCATTTTTTGTCATAATTGTCGGTGAGAGGCAATCACAAGGAACGTCAATGATCATAATTTCATCCTTTGTCAAAGGTCTGCTGACACCCCATCAGCATCCCAGACACTTCACAGGTTGCCTGCAACCTTGCACATAATAGATTCACAGCTGAAATGTTCTCAGTAAATTACAGGTGGCAAATCTACTCATTTTTTTGGCGGAAATGGCAGTAAATGTACTCTGGCTGTGTTGTCACAGGAGTCCATGTTCATTGACCTGTATTGAGTTTATTCTTTTGGAATGGATTCAATTGAATGACCTATTCATGCAATTAAGGTTCTAAAATTCCAGCTTTTAGCTTCCTTATCTTGATTCCATACTTCCTTTCCATTTAGGAGCAGGGCCCTCTGCAAAGACAAAATAAATCTCCAAGAAACATATTGATGTATAATTCATAACATTTTTGGCAGTTTAGCGCTTATGTCTGTCCTTTTTAGTGAATTATCTATAATATTTATATTACAGATTATTATTTATATTTCTAATATTTCCCTTTTCACACATTCCACATGCTCTGTTTTTAAGCTTTTACAGAATACCCGCACTGAATCCAATGTACCATCATAGCCATTACCATTTTGCGCTACATGAAACACAAAGTAAAACACACACACACACACACACACACACACACACACACACACACACACACACACACACACACACACACACACACACACACACACCCTTATTTTTTAAATCTACCAATGAGGATGACAATTTCACACGCAACCAAGGAAAATACCTTGTAGATCAAACTAAAAGTAATTATGGACTGTGAAAATAAACAAGTAAAATTTTGACAGGGTTAAATCAAGACTGATAATGTCAGCACTAGCATAATTGTCCAAACTAGCATAATTGTAAACCCATTTTATGGTAATAAAGACTAGATTGGACCAGATTTTGTTTGCTTGCTACCCTAAACAATGAACTTCTAAAATAAATAACGTGTATAATTCTGTAACTCTCCACAACCAATACTGAATGGGATTGCACTTACTTGACTTTTTGTTCCTCATTTTACAGCATAAACCATTGCAGAATGAATACAGATTTACCTTATAGGTTATGTAACTCAGGTTGGTGTCCCTGATTGGCCTCTACAGGTCAGATAAAAGTGGAATGAACAGCAGGTCAATCAATATAGGTAAGAGGTAAAACAGACCAGAAAGAAATTCATAATTATATCCAGTTGGAATGTGATCAAATTCAATGAAGCTGAATCAGTGAGAACAATGACGTGGTATGAGATCGGTAAACTTTGTGACCCTATTTAATAACTGCAGAAATACCCCACAAAAAGGCTGGTCTGCACTTTCAGAAATCATTTGGATTTATTTGTCCCCATAATTTTCATAATTATTCTGCTAAAACTAATCACATTGCATTAAAAAGCCAGCCGGCATGTTGATTTTAAAATGAATGCGGATGCAGATTTAATGCCCAAATTACTTAATGGTAGTTAAGTCAGATACAACGTCAGATCCAGGAACCAGATTCATTTTTTTCTGTCTCAGCCTCTCTATCTAGATTACAAAAATTTATGTGCATGAAAAATGCAAATAAGTTCCATGTGGTTAATATTCTAGTGGACATAATGTCCACACAATGTAATGGCTTTGGGTATAAGTGAACACCAATGAGCCGTGACAAATCAAACAACACTCAAACCTCTTTTTCCGTTGAACTGTGCTAAAATACCTTCAATGACATCAGATGCCTTTTTATTTAGCAGGATCAAGAATCCCAATTTCAATACAGATTAATGTGGATTGACCTTTGCGGATTGATGAAACAGGCACACCAAAATATTCCACACACGCAGCCCTCCCAATCAGTTTGGGGTAAAGCGTAAATACACACTCCTCAATTTGTGATTAAAACCAAGCCAGCGGGTTTCTATTGCAATCTGAGCCAATAGATTGCTCTGAAAATTGCCTCCAGCAGTGGCTGGCGCAAATTTCATCCCCGGTAGCTGTCTATGTGAACACAGATTCACAAATAATGGCCACAGAGAATTTCAGTCCCCAGTAACATCAGACACCTTGAAGACGGCCGAGTGATCAATACAATACATTTTTCAATTAGGTTTCCCCGCAGGAATTTCTACACTCTGCGGATTGTGTGATGGGGCGACAGGCCCAGAAGGGATAAAGGCGTCTTCCCTGGATTCAGAAACTGTTTATTTCTCATAATTATTATCACAGAGGACGTGAGGAGAAACATCAAGGCCAATGCCATTTTGGCCCAGATTCAATCCCCTTGTCCCTGTTTCAAATTTGGGTAACAAATAAAAGCAGTTACATGTCTTTTTTTCTCAGAAAGATTGACAGAAAGAACTGACAGAAAAAAAGTTTTGTGCGACTCAAAGTTAACAGCAAATCACATTTGTATCTGTTGCAAGGTCATACAGTAACAGCTTCTGAAGAGACCTCCTCTCTGTTAGGGGAGAAAAGAACCCCGTCATGGGTCCTGTACTGTTTCTATGGCAACGCAGCTGTGACCTTGAAGAACAGTCACATGCTCTGAGGTGTTTGTCAAAGCCCCACAACCTGAAATGTTGCCATTTGAATCAGTTTCAGGGTTAAAAGATGCCTTTTATTCATGCACCTTGGAGGCCAGCAACTAACATTTGGAGCCAAGAGAGAACATGAAAGCCTTTGAGGTCATCCCAGGGGGACTAATTTGATCAGCCCTAAGTTTAAACATATGACACAACTCCCAGGAGACTTAGAGATGCTCTCCGCATGTTTATTGAGTGGGCGTATGTTGTGGTTATGTAATGGGCTGTAACCACAGACACTAGCTGCATAAAGCAGACTGCGCAATGACCAGACAGGGGCCAGAACTGAAGCTGCTTCAGGTGCTGAATGTATACTGTGGCAGGTTTAACTGCCCTGGCACTATCCAAGTCAATATCAGGCAGAAGGGTGTGCTAAATGCTGCAGTTGAGGAATGTGTGTGTGTGTGTGTGTGTGTGTGTGTGTGTGTGTGTGTGTGTGTGTGTGTGTGTATGTGTGTGTGGTGGTTGGGGGAGGGGCGTACATTTGGTTGGCATGCTTAAAAATTAACCAGGCTGCAAATGTCGTGCCGCTAGCACACGGTCCTCTCTAATAATTGAGCATAATAACTGGCATAACAATTATGTAATTAAGAGATGGGAAAAAACAGGAACAATCTTTTGCTATCCAGGACCTGGTCTACCTACTCTGTTACAGACCAAATGATTCTTAAGGGAACCAGCAGCAACAAAGAGATGGTATTGCAGTTGCGTATCACTGACTACAACCACAGGGCTCAGGGACACCTCTGAGGCCTTCCACAGAGTACTGCCAGGACTCATCAAGTACTGACTGGTGGCAAGCCTGCTCTGCATTCTGCCAGTGAATGGACTCTGGAGACTCTCTCTCTTCCCAGCTGGCACTGGACACCCCGGCTGTCGGGGAAGGGGGGGGGGGGTCAGCTTGCCTGTTTCCACGTGATCAGTATGCATGCTGATGCACATCGATCCACTTCCGCAGATACACGTCTCCTTTTTTGTGAATGGTGTCTCACCCAGGCTGCAAGCCTCTGTGACCTTGTGTAACAGGAGCAGTCCAGAACACTGCGTATCACCTTCCCACTGCTGTCTGTAGCTTCTTGTTAATTTACGTCCCTGGGCAGAGCGGTCACACAGTGATTGTCCGTGTCAGGGACTTGCACGTGACGCTGCACCAGGTGAGGAAGTCGATAAAAGGTGGCCAGTCTCTACCTGTTGCCTGAGTATGGTCGAAGAGGCATTTATATTAGAGGGCTTGAATAAGCTCATGGTGGAGAAGTTGGGACTACCTCCTGCATGGTTTCTTAAATGGCATTTGGTATTGAGGCTTGCATCTTTGATCAGCAGCAGTTAAGCTTAATTAATGCTGGAGATAGGTTTGACACATTTATATCATCAAAGTATTTATTTTAAGCATTCGCTTGAAATATGGGCTTAGATGGGCTTACCAGGAGCTATTTGCATAATAAGTTAAATGATTTACTGTAAATATTAATTTTGCTGTGTTTTTACTGAAGCAATGGTAAAGAAACACCCATAAGTATGTCATTATCTCACTTGGGCTTTGAACCACACTGCTTTAATTAGAGCCCATGTCCAAACCACTATAACAATATAATCAATTGGGTAATCACTCAATACCAGAATAACCTTTTTTCTCTGTTTATGGTATCAAGAGGGTAATAACCAGCATGTCAACATGGGGAGCCACAGATTCAAGAATCTCAGCATCCGATATTCCCAGCACTTCTTGCACTTGTGTGACTTCTGTTTCTTTGTTCCTGTAACATTTCAACCCGAACTGTGGACGTCATGTTTATGAATTCACATTCATTCAGCTTTTATAGAGACAGTTTCTGCGCTGCGGGTCTGTAGTGTAGCAGTGTAATTTATAGCAATGCTATATGCACATCAGCAACAATACAGTCATACTGACACAATGTGGACAGACAGCACTCATTATGAAGTACAGCATTAATCTGCTCACCGGAACTCTAAATTCCCATTATGTAACAGACATTTCATTAATGCTCTTGCTCACTGTTTAATCAAATACTTCTCTTTTTTAATGTTCCATCCATCCCTTACCGGCAAAAGTATTGTCATCGTCATTATAAAATGGGGGCTGTCGAAATCAGGCCCAGAGGACACAAAAATTTTCAGGTGAGAGGAGGATCGGAGGTCACAGGGAGAGAGGAGAGGAGACACATAGTCTAACACACACACAGAAGCACTGAGGTATACGCGCACGCACGCACGCACGCACGCACGCACGCACACATGCACGCATGCACGCACGCACGCACGCACACATGCACACATGCACGCGCTGAAACATATCCCCAACTCTCACTGTCTGAATGCTGTTATTTTCAAAATGACAATAGAGAATAAAAAATAATTTGAAGCAAATTACTGAAAAATGATGCACAAAAAACTAATGAGCATGATGCTCCAGTGGTGATAAAGTAAGCATTTACAAAAAATTAAAAATTTTACCAGAGCCAGGAATTGCTTGAAGATTTTTAGGCTTCTATGTCTTCAGAAGCAGGTAGAGAAAATCATGCTCCACTGTCATTCCATCCCTTTATGTCAACATAAGGCTCTTTTCCACAAATACTGGTCTGGCAGTAATATTGATAAATCACAGCTTAATTTCCCTTTAAAGAGAGTCTGCATTTTATCCTCAGACCTGTTTCTTTGTACTGTGGTAGATGCACATACAGCATGTCTCAGCTCCACTCAAATAAAATAGTGTTTACAAGCAACAGGAATATCCAGTTTTCAGCGGACAGATAGAGCAAAGCATTATTTATCTTTAGTGAAGATATGCATTCTTCAGGCAAACACTCAAACTCAGTGTGCCACAATGAAAAAAAAAGTAATAATAAGCGACAGGAGCCTAATGAAATAACCAAGACAGCACCACATAAAATTAATGAAATGTCAGATTTCCGTGTCTGCTTTTATCATGGGTGAAGTATAGAGGCTGAAGAGGGTACAAATACATTTCACAAAAATAAGCTTTTATTTTTCAAAAAGCAGAAATCTGTTTTTTTCCCTCAGTAATAGGCTTAAACCACATTTTGGCTCATGTCATGTGCAATCAGCAGGTTTCACCTAGCATCAGTACTGCGCTGACTAACACAGTGGGACATGTTATGGCAGGAGCAGAAAGCTGGCACTTTAGCACTCAGCCACATTAAATGCTCACTTTTGGGGACCGCGGGGGTCTGGGAGCTCCAGCAGCTTCATTCAATGCTGAATGCCAGATTGATGTTATGACGCACCTGTCTCTAACCCCACCTTCCCTGAGCAAGCTGACCTTGACGTTGCTACAGGGACATTTGCGGCCAGTGCTGGGCTAGAAAGACACCTGTAGCCCCCACACAGGGGCATTCTTCATGTGGAAGCAATCAATATGCATCAGTACAGAAAATCAGTTCAAACTACCCAATGCAAATCACCACCCTATAACATACTGTAACGGAGTGCATGTCCGTTACAAGGACCTTTGTAAATTAAGGAGGAATATCTGGGGCAAACATACCGTCTCCCAGGTTGGAGGAAAAGACATTTTATTTCACCGGCTCCTTTGTTTGCCTCCTCCCAAAAACACAGAAACCATGGACTCTAAAAACCAGCGAGGATACAGGCGGAATATCTTAACATGCAGTGTAACCAACTGGATGGTTAAGAATTTCTAAGTTTTGGACATTTTTTTGTCAATTGCACCTCTTTAGCAGTGAACGTAAATTAAAGGTTTGTGGTTTCGGGGGCAGGGCCTACCTGTTCATCCAAGGGCACCAGTAGGACAGACTGATGGGACAGGGCTGATGGGACTTTTAGGGTTGGGAGAGTACAGGCAAATGGGGCTGACCAACATGGGATGTGACTGTGGGGGAGTTTCCGGTGTTCCGGTGGTTGCTTTTTATCTTTTATAATTGAATTGTATTGTGTTGTAAAGAGGAAAAATACCTATGAAACATTTTAGATGTGGTAGAATGATGTCTGTATGCCAGTATCTATTGGTTTATAGCCATTGGTTTATTGGTTTAGTTGATTGATTTATTTGATTCTACTTTGATTCTGTCCAAAATGCCTGATTTCCTTTATAAGAGCAACATTCAGTCAGAAGAGAGGCTGGCTAAGAGTGCAGCAGTTTAATTGATGTATTCTCTTTTTGCCTGCTTAGGCAATTATTGTTTGCATTTTGTTTGTGTTTCTTTTGATTACACTAGTATTTTCTTTTCTTCCTTGTTAGTTAATAAACCACAATCATGTCAGCATCAAATCTTTGACCTCATCAGTTTTTTTTTCCACCGCCTCTCAGCCATTCCATGACACATATATAATGATTTTTATAGACATAGGTTAGGGTTACAGTCAAATATACGGACTAATCATTGGCTGCTATCTTACGTCAATGAAAAGATAAAATTTTATAACATTGAAAGTGCCTATGTTTAATCAGACTCCTGCCAGGATTTAAGAGAGTCCCACCTATAGCTCTGGAGGAAAGGAATGGCAAATGCACCACCTTAACATAGCGTATGAAATTGCGTCAAATTTAATTGGTCCATTGGTCCATTTTCTTGGTCCATAAATTTTGGTCCATAGACTTAAAATCCAGCTTAGCAGCCGTAACTTTGGTAACACTCTGGATAGCTTTTAGAAGGTTGAAAAAGAAACACTTGGCAGTTTTTCAGAGGAAAATTAGGGAGCACTATTTGGTTCACCGCGGTTGGATAGGGCTGTGGGGGGATCTTTGCCGCTGTCGTGCTGATGGCACAAGCACACCACAGTGCTAAAGAGAACATTCTTCCAGGCCAGTGTAACTGCTTACTGATAGCGCTGTTGCAGTGTGTGGGGTAATATTTACTAGCACCTTTGTGATTGCTTATTGGGACTGATGGATGTCATCAGGTGGAAAAACAAGGAGTTAATGTAGGTCAGGATTTTATTTGACCGCTGGACAAAGGGGTAGTGCCTGCTGGGTGTTAATGACGGATGATTTCCCAGCTGCATTGATCCCATTATGAGAATGGGCTAAATCTGGGCACATCTATTGATCACAAATCACAAAAGGCACATTTACATAATAAAATTTACCCCCATTAGAGAAGCATATTGCTGATTCACAGATTGCAGGTTCAGATAAAAAAAACCCTAATTTGCATGTTAGCCTGATTTCTCTCTCTCTCCTTCTGTCTAACTCTATTTTCTTGTGTTTTCCAATTATTTTACATTGTTTTACCCTCCACTAAAATAATAATAACAGAGCATTGATTGTATGATGGGTATGAATAAAGATATCACATAGCTTAGTAATATATTTAAAGTGAGGTAAAGCCATTCAAAACAGCCAGCTGAAAATGTGGTATTGTATAACCTCTGTGTCTGTGACAAAATCCCCTTTTCTGTTAAGATCGCCTGGTTACATTGCATTACAGTGAGTATGCAGCCTGAGTTGAGTTGCAGGGGATTTTTCAAAACTGATACATCAGTGTTAAGTCCCCAATATTTTTCTCGTGAGCTGAAGTATGGCAACACCGATAAGCATCTCTCATACCAGTGGTCTGCTTTGAGAGGATAAGGGGGAATTTTTTTTCCCCTTGACTTAAATCGAGTAGGAACACGGCTCCTTCAGGGACACCACCGAACAGCAGTACCTAAACCTTGAAGCACAACAGAAAATTACACTGACCTGGGTTCATTTGGAGAATATTGCATACCAGATCTGCCTCGTGGGCATTTTTCAGTATGGCTGTTCACAATGTCACTGGGTAATTGGACATCCCTTTACTGGCATTTCGACAGTCTATATCATTATTGCAAATTTTCCTAAATGGGCTCTGCATGCAAAAATGATGTTTATGGCTGGTATTTCAGGTTTCTGTCTGTTCTGCCAGTTCAGTTGTGTTGTATTCAGAGCCTGTCCCGATACCAGAAATCTGTTTGGATTGGATTCCTAGCTAAGCATTTCCTGAAAAAAAAGGTACTTGTTGCCTTTATGCATAGTACTCAGCATTTGTGAAATTAATTGCAATAATGGCCCTTCAGTGCAGTGGTGTTCTGTCAAGGGGGGTGCAAATGCATATCTGGCTGCTTCACGCTCCAGAAATCGGTATAATCTCAAAATGTATAAGCCATCAGGTCTCACAGATACGGCTTTGTTTCTGCTGTCTCCTGCACCCTGGCTTTGTTGACCGTGTTTTAATTGAAAGGAGTGTGAGCTAACAAATTGCGGGGAGGATTAGAAAATGAATTCATATTTGAAGAGCAAACCACCAACAGATCTCTCTCACCCCTGGATCATTCTTGCACGAACAATAAAGGCCTGTTCCAACAATTTTAATTAACTGGCAGTGTGTGTACACTTAAACGATTGACCCTTTTGAAAATGACTGTTTTCCAATTAACTTTCCAACAATGCAAATACAAATAGGATTTTGAAACAAAATGATCAGGTAATTTCTCTTGAGTATTGTGTGAGACAAATTAACAGCAGGCTTCCATTTTCAGAGATTAAATGGATAATTAAAACCATTAGAGATTAGATATTATAGATAGGATTAAGTATACATGAAATGGCTTTAATAGAAGTCATCAGCTAGTGGTAATGAATTTCTGAGAACTATTTATCACACAAACTCTTTGTTTTGTTTTTTTTCATGACAGACATAGATTATGACAGATAATGTAAGTTGAACAAAATGATACAATGATACATTATGATTTCAAACAAGAAATACTCTCAATTAAATACCCAAAGAGACAGGGGTCTTCTCTGAAATGAAATGTATACATGTGTATACCAAAAGACTTTCTAACAATGAGACAGGACTATTTGGTATTTTGTTTAATGTGTCAGTGGTGTTGCTATCAAATCATTAAACTGCAAGGGGACAATATTAAGATGATGAAATGACCACATACTAATATTCCTGGAATAATTACTCGGAATATTATTTAATTTTTTTTTTGCATGCATGCAAAAGACCATATAAACACCTTTTGAGTGTAAAATATTCTGAACATTCAAATGTTCAAATGTGCTTATTCTGAATGAGGGGTGGAATTTTCAGTTAATGTTATGCTGATTCAAAGATTAGCAGCCATGCAGACATCATATTCATATATTGGAATTCTCAAACATTTCTTATTAGTGTATTTAAAGTGGCCATGTGTTTACAATGAAAGTAAGTGGGAATGTGAAACTAAGTACAATTGTTTATTGTGCATGGACATGTACTGTGGCAGGCAAATAAAGATGGTTGATAATATGCTTTCAAAAGTTAATAACAAATATAAGCAAAGGGCTTCAGAATGGAGATGGTGGCGTGGTCTGTGTGGGTGAGGCCTGTTAGTGAAGCATCAATGTTCAAGCTCTCGTCTGCTGCGGTTTTAGATGTGATAAGATCAACATATTTTGCAGCTGTCTGAGTGGCATCTGAACAAAACTTTTATGCACCACTGACTGTTTCCATGGCTGCAGCCTCCGGGAGGATGAGAATATGCATGTTCATATTGGCAGTAATCTCTGAACATTGATCTACTTGGAAATTGCAATAACTAATGGAATATTTGAAATAAAAGCACATTATCAGCTCATCTGGGACATATATTCTGAATGCACATATTCAGAACCCACAAGTACAAGGAATATTTCCTGCATTTGTAGTACACAGGATGTCTCTTAGGCGTACCCTTAAATCTGTCTGACCTGTAAATCGCAATTTACTGCTGAGGAGACAATATCACAACATCAATAAAAAGACCAATGCATAACAATGAGTGTTTTGTTATTTGAATAATGTGAGTCTGTGACGGGTGTATGACGGACATGTGAAGAGTGTACAATAATGGTTTTCTTCAAGAATCAGAATATTCTACAGCCAGCCCTGTATAGTGGCTTTTCCATTTGTAGCCCTCTGCCATGTCTTAGCAAAAACAGTTAGAGGGGCTGTGTGAAAAAGAGACACAAACAGCACCAGGACACCCATATGGGACATGTCTTCATCCTATAGCAATAAAGAAAACATTACATTAGTGGCACTTAGCAGAAGCTCTTATCCAGAGGGACTTACATAGGTTACAGCTTTTTTTCCATGGTATACATTTAGACAGCTGGATATTTACTGAGGTAATTCTGGGTTAAGTACCTTGTCTAGAGGTACGGCAGCAGTACCTCAGCAGGGATTTGGACCAGCAACCTTTCAGTTATGAGCCCTGCTCCTTACCACTATGCTACACTGGTGCTCATTGAATCAAAGGCTGTTTAGCTGAGAAATCAGCAATGAAGGATTGCAACATAAATTAATCTCTTGTATGAGGAAGCCAAGAAATGGTTTAAAAGGCCTTTATTGACTTGGAATATCCCATAGGAAAAAAAAAACAAAAAACGACACAAACATCAACATACTGTGGGAGGCTAAGCCTTCATTGAGGCATCTCACATCTGCCTGCTCAGCAAAATAAATTTACCAGATCTGTTTGATCCATCATCAGCTTTTTATTACCCACCAGTTGTTACCTGTTCACACATTTGTCTTGATTGGTTGCGGTTAGTTGAAATCGATCTGAAATTCTGGAAAGGAGATTTTTTCAGCCCAATTCACAGAACGGACTTGCTGAAAAAGACACACAGATACTGCTATTTTGTTGGTGTACTCTTAAACTGGTGCATGCCTATGTTGCAGAGCAGTTTTGTTGTGTGGTACCACACAGCGTGTCCGATATCTGGGACAAAAATAATATGAGATGGCTATGACCCTGAACTTGGGTTTGTAAGACAATGGTGTAACATACTGTCACTGCACCAACCTACTTTCCAAAGAATAGAGGGGGAAAATGGGAGTAATACAAAAATTTGGAGTTTGGTATTGATACACTGTATTTACTCTTAACAATGCATGAAGCTACATAGGAATGTGAGAGGTGAACCCTTCTGGATGAGAGCAAAGTGGACCACGACTGTTGATTGACTGCACTATTGGTGGACTTGCTACCCGATAGTTCCCCTTAATGAGGTAGTGCCATATTGACAGCGGCTAAGCAACAAAGGTAAGCCTTCTACATTACCCCCTTAGTGCTGCATGCATTCATCTGCTAAATGTGAATATACTGTATATAAATGCAAACTGCTTCTTTTTGTGAAATTGTGCATTTTCAATGCTTGCTTAGCATAAGAACCTTGTGCGCTCGTGTGGCTGTCCTAAGACTTTTTCCTCAATTAAATATTTTTTCCCTCCATAAATGATGAGAGCTACAGAAAATAGTTGTGATATATATACACACACCGAATAACATTGATCTGATGTGTTTTAATGTTAAGATAATTACTTACTGCTGTTGGATCTGCCGCAACATGTGCTTTAGCCAATTCTGAACACCAATGTACTGGTGAATCCTGAGAGGTGTACATAAGTAGATATTAACCCGGGGGTTAATATCTAGCTTGATTTGCATAGCACTGAAGGTTTGGGCACTTACTGAGGCAGTGCACTCCAACTGCTGACAACTCAGCCTCCAGTAGTTTTCCAGTCACTCAAGGTGAGCGTGTTACTTATGTGCTTGGAGGAACGGCCGTGGGTAAATGTTATTACCTCGGCATGCCTGGTTTAGTTTGATTCCATGGGCTATCAAATAAATCTAGCCACTCCGTAGTCAGACAGAGCGGTTTCATTCATCTGTTGCGGGCCGTATTTATGTGGCTGAAGTAAATTGCAAGCTTGTTTTTGGAATTTATGCAAAACAGAGCTGCCGCTTCACATCAAAGGTATCTCTGCTTGTCTTGATTTGCTTCCAGCTGGTTGCTGCTTTGGCGTGCGTTCCATTTCCTCTCCACTCCGATTTACGGTGAACAGATAACCATTAAAAACGTATTGATGTCCGAGAGACTGTTTACGGCCTCCCAGATGCACAGCGGTGAAGCGAAGCCCCCGCCCAAGATTGATGGCTTATGTGAGAGATAAGTGGGGTGGAGGGGGGGGTATTTTAACTGGTGATTGAAAAAGCGGGAGGTGGCAGGGGGTAGATGAAGTGTGACAGAAAGTGCCGGCCTCCTTCAGTGCCAGTGCAGAGACGCTGGAGCATGGGCAGACAGTTACTCCAGCGTCTCAGAAAATTGGTTCTCATACAATAAATCCACAAGAGATACGGGTTCAGAAAAAATTATTCCTCTTTCTGAGGAGCGGCGCAAATGCTGGTGGTAATTCCATTTTCTCTCCTTCCTTGGAGGGTGACAAAAAAGGCAGAAAATACGAGGGGAAACTGTTCTGTCGTATGCCTCCACCCAACAGTGTAAACAGTATATTCATTTTCAAGCAGTGATGAAACATGCCCTGAAGACACCTGCATGAACAAACTATGTAACGTTCACTATGTTCAAAACACTGAGTCCATTAGCTGACACTAAATTTAGTCTTAAATGCATGACTCTAGTTGAGGTAGGGAAGGTATGTTCCAAATGCACAGGTATACAGACCTGCTATTGTCCTGTCCTTGTACACATTTCTTCATTTATGTATTCCCACAGTTAACAGGTATCTCCTAAACACATTCCTTTCAAATGTACCACACCAATGTATGTATTTATATCTCATTGCTACAAGCATGTAAGCTTGAAGCAAGCAAATAAACAACCTGTAATTATCTATTTTTGGGTTGTTCATATCTATTTTGTGTGTGTGTGTTTTTGGAAGATTTGTTTTTGGCAGATAGCATCTGTTTACAAAACCCTGATAAGTAAAACAAACTCTATTTGCTAATCTGATTGAGATTGTCAAAAAAGCAGGTCGTTACCTGAGCTATGTGAGTTTAAGTTCTCTGTCTCGATTTTCAAGCAGCACACCAAATGCATGCTTTCCAACCTAATGTCATATTTTATACTTTGGCATCATCCCAAAACCCACTTTGACTTGGAAACTCATGCACGAAATCCTACT
The DNA here is from genome assembly GCA_019176425.1 of Megalops atlanticus. Taxonomy (NCBI): domain Eukaryota; kingdom Metazoa; phylum Chordata; class Actinopteri; order Elopiformes; family Megalopidae; genus Megalops; species Megalops atlanticus. The sequence continues at coordinate 10,935,451 of CM032880.1, forward strand.
GTTCAATGTTCATCCGACTGTGGTTCACAAATTAAACTGCTGTGAAAAACTGAAGCAAATGTGACCAGTGAGTGAATGCAGAAGCTGTGCCTCTGAACATTCTAAAGCACATTACAAGACTTGTTACTGATGATGTAATGCTAACGGTGCAAAAAAAGATGATTATTGTTTATAATAATAACAATAATACTGTTCTGTACCAATGCTGTACCACTGGGCTTCTCTTTTGTGAAGACAAGAAGCACATATACTGTAGATCACCAGCAGCTCCACATTTCACCAATGCCTCAAAGCCTAGTTATAGTATTATAATCTTATATTATGACTAAAAATTTGCCTCTCTGTTGCTAAGATGGTGTGGCAACTATTCTCATGCAAGACAGCTGCTGTGCATAAACCAGGTAGTGGCCCCACATCAGTGCTGGGTCAAATGACTTAAACCCTACCCTACTGCAAGGTGCTTTCAGATCACTCAAAGGTGCTAAAGAGATGTCATTGTTATCATTATTCTAAATCTTGTATCATTACTGATTCATATCTCCTGGATGAATGCGTATGAAGACACCTGTCACACATTCAGTGACACTTGCGGTTTCAAGCAGGCTTGAACTAATTGCAAGATGTTGAGGCCTAGGAGATGCAATAGGGAGGCAACTGCAAAATATGCTGACTGATGAAAGCATGTAAACATGATTACACGGATGACGTCTTTTCACATAGGATGTGGTCGGTAGTGTGAAAGGTGTGGGCACCTGTGCTTGTTGATATAGCGTTGAGGTAAACTGAGTTCAAACAAATAGACAAGTGACTCAAACTTGTTTGAGATGAAAAGCATGCCAACGCCTCAATGACATGGTGCGGACGACCTGCTCGATGGTCGATGTGATGCAAGGGGGGAATTAAACCCCAAAGTGAAATAAACTCAGTTGGATGTTTTGGCTGTTAAAGGCTGAGTACCGCCCTCCTGACAACATGTTTGAATTCTCACATCTACCCAGTGTCCTGGGGCAGGGGGGTAGCCATACATCAAAGACACAGCAAAAGGGGACCTGTATATTAAGAGGTGGTGTGTAGAGCCAAACAGAAGAAATCTAGGACAAGCTGGTTCGTTAACTCTGCAATGAGTGGAGTGCTCAGGTAATACCTAAGCTTGTGCCCCAAATCCATTTAAATCCCTGAATGTGACGCCATTGGAGAGGTTACCGTCATCAAGAGTCCCTTACTGTCATAGCTTTAATACGAAATCTCAGCACCAAAATATCTCCACATAGTCGAAAATAGTTTTTAAACCAAGATAATGCTTGAAATGCTCTCTTGACTAAATAAGCATTTCCCATCATTAGGCCAGAGGTAGTGTGAAGTCGGGGGTGGTTGTGTATCCAGTACACAAGCCTATTGTGGCTCTCAGCAAGGTGCTTCATCTGAATTGCTTCAGCAGTTATATAACAGTGTATTAGTTCACAATAAAATGTGGCCTATACAAGTAATAATGAATCTATAAATCTCTGGAAGAGGCAGATAACTAAACATAACTATTACTAACATATCATTAAGTACAAATTACATAAAACAAACACTAGATAAATTGGGTGTATGAAGTTACTACTTAAAACAATAAATAAATAAATTGAGCTTTCTTCTTATTCCTGAGAGAGTGCAGTGTATGATAATGTTCTGTTGGAGAGGGGACCAATGCCGACAGGGTAAAATAGCACAGCTGCAGTAGGGTCACAGAGTTAGGGCCAGTCTGCAGGACGGTGTCACCTAGAGGTTCCTTGTTTTGTTATTGCAGCTCAATTCATCTTGAAATTCTGCACAGGATTAATTGTCTTAAACTTTCTTTAACAAAATTTCATTTTTGTGGTCCTCTTTGTGACCTCAGTGATATATACTTTCATAAAACCTTGGCTTCAATACATGTAGTCAACACCAGAACTCACAATCCATTAGACACTTTCTGGAACTTTGAAGTGAATATCATGTTCGTACGTTTTCTGTTTGGGAGTTCAGCCCACTGTTATCAGGTTAACTTTAAAAGCATTACCCGTATCTCTTACATGCTGTCTTCATCAGACATCAGTATGGATTGCTTCCCATAAAAAAGCAATATAACAGCTGAGCAATGTGCAAAAGCACATTCTACAAGGCGAAAATCTGACAGAGTAGTCAAACCTTTGGTCTCAGATATCATGCATTGCCAACAAAACACTGACAATGGCATTATCACCTCAAAAGGATCTTGATAGACTTTCCATGAGCTTTTATGTATTTTTCCATGGATAGATCAAACAGCAGTATGAACACAATCCATGGAAGGCCCTCTGGACTCCCAAGGTGATATCTGGGTTAAGTTTCACCTTTGGTATTCTCAAGATACTGTATTATTGTAGCAAAATAAGGGCCAAGACACAAAGGGCCATACAGTGCCTATTCAATTTGGTGCTTGTTGTTCTATTCCCTTTTACCCTTGATCTGAGAGTGAGAGGTTGAGAATGACCTTAATAGAGCTATAAAAAGCGAAACCTCTTTGAGACTCAAGAATAGCTGGATTTCCAATACACGCCTTTGTACGAGTTGACACAATAACTGCTGCCCTACATGGGAGAGGTTTGTAAAAGAGATCATTTATAGGAAAACTGAATGAAATAAAGATTAATGTTTATTTAAAAACTCCACTTGAGCACAAGTAATGTGTGTGATTGCAGCCTCAGCATAGATTCAAATCAACTGCTATGGCAGTATGTTTTCATCAATTCAAGTGATGAACTTGTCAATGTCAATATTTTCATTATTTTCAGTCACTCTTAACTTACTGATAATATCTATGTGAGAAAAAGGGAACACTTATTTACTCTGGGATTTGGTGGTTAAAATGAACCTGTGCCTAATGTTGCCTTGATCATTTTTTGTAAGTGGTCCATAATCAGACTGGGAATTTCTTCTCTAAAATATATGTTGTACGTAATTTTCCTGAAAATGATCTAACACGTACAGCTATCTGTCTGGAGATCATTATTAATTTACTGCACAATTTACAGGACAAAACTTGTCCTGTGCAAAAATGACCACCAGTGTAGGTGCTGTACTGGATTTACCAAGCACACAGTAAGTAAGAGGCCTTCACAAGGGAGCCTTGCAAATGCCTGGCATATACAACCAAAAATCTTTGTTGGGATTTACTTTTCATATGACTGCTTTGGAGCTTTCAGAAACATTTGGGATAACTGACAAGGATGATACACGATACAGGCAAGGACCTATGAAGAGAGCACATCATTTTGATCTTCGGGAGAGACACCTGTGAGATACGATCGAGATAAAAGGGCCCGTCTCAGACTGAGTTCAGATTTTTCTCCTTTTGTGAGCTGAAAATGCAGACAGTTAAATGGCACGCTCCCATAACCGCAGCGCTGGGCATATGTTCATTGTTACAGGCAGAACGAAAGCCTTTATTCTTTCAGCCTCCCCCTTGGGTCGCCCTGGGAATGGAAATTCTATCGAGAAGCAGAGTGCGGAACGTCACCTGGAGTTAACGGCCCCGCCGATGACGTCAGCGGCGCCCAAGCGCCATTCGCGGGTGGCACGAGCCGACCGCCGATGCGCCGCCCGCGCGCCCACGCAGCCCCGGCCTGCATGGAATAGCACGCGGGTTCACGGAGACACATAATGAGGTCGTGTGTCGGACCAGAGGGGGGGGGGGGCGGAGTGAGGAGCCGAGCTCTTGATTATGCAGCCATAACGACCAAGTACCGCGAAACCGAGCAGCGCCTCTCTCAGGGTGCAAAGCCAGTCACCTCAGAGACGGGGCTGCAAACGTCCCTGAAGGAATTGCGAAGGTCAGCCAGGGCTGTGTATGGATAAATTCCGTTTTCCCAGAATGCAGCAGGAGGACACAATCATAATTCCAAGGTGACATTTAGTTGGAGGAAACCACATGTTATATCACTCATTAATTATTAAACACATGCAGGAGCCAAGGGGCTCCTCAGTAAATTCAGTATAACTCTTGCATTATATGCAGTCACAACAAAATATGTTTTAGTTTTAATGCTTTTTCTGTTACTAAAACATCTAAGACAGATTATTAAAATATTATAATCTTATTATTTAAATAATTAAATAATAATTATTAAGATTTTTAAGATTATCGATTAGATAAGATTATTAAGATTATAATTATTAAAATACTTAAAATGTACATGTCAAATTGAAAGAAAAATGATGTACATTTTTGTAAAAACTTCTGTATCATGTGATTAAAAGTCACCAAATACACCCCTGTATCTTATTTTCTTTTAGAATCTTGAGGTTTCAAAATGGAATTTGGAATAACTGATAGCATGGGTACGTACAAGGGAAAATATCTGTGATTGCCTGCTCGCAGGTTCCATTTTTTGGAAGTGCCTACAGCCGTGCCGCACTATGTTGCATGAGTCACTCTTTCCTTAAGGATGACAAACGGATGCGCAGCAGTGTCCTCTTCGATTTCCAATTTATGGCCTGAAATCTGGCTGCACGCCGTCATTCCGGAATTAGTGCCATGTTCTGGAACAGAATGTCTGGACTCGTCTCCTCACACAAACAGTTGTGACATTACTCACGCAGCTGCCGCAACATTTCGGCCGCGGTTCCTCTCAAGGCGGCAGCATCAAAAGGAGGATGCCAATGGACACGATGGGGAGAGCGAGCACCGAACCTGTCATAAAGAAAGGGACAGGCTGCTTTCATTCTGCATCTTCTTGTCACACAAGTTGGCAACCAAATTTCGTGGCTAATATACTGATGAATAGCTTATGGAACGAGACCAAAAAATGTATCTGTGTATGTGTACAAATCTGCCGAAACCACTGAACACCTCTCTTCCAGTCTGGCAACCAACCATGGACAGTATAACAATAAATGGCTTTTGTAATATGACAAGAAGTACATCTTATGTACAACTGTGTGTACAAATCCCCTTGCAACGGGGAATATAATATCAAGGAGCTACTGTAAGAAAACTTCTGACTGCTTATTTTATGCAAACCTTCCCTATAATTTTATTGGAGCAGGTCACATCTGTGAGATGCAATGAAAATGCAAACCCTTGTTTGTGTCGCTATACCAAAAGCAATAAATTCACCATGGCCACTATCTAAGTACAGTAATTTAAGATGACTGGCTCCCACTAGCTTCTCATGTGAATCTTTGCCGCTGGAGTGAAAGCGCTTTGATTAATGAAGAAAATAACAATGTTTCCTGATTATTTCTTCCCCGAGTCCTTTAAGGGTAATGCAATTTTTGTGAGTGACTCACAGTGCCCTGGGTTCTAATGGCTTGGCATAGAGTCCATGAACACTATTGCCACAGACTTACCTTTAGGGGGTGTACTGATTACCAATATACATTTGACAATTATGACTTATCATTTATTTGATCAAACATCAAATAAACCCACACAGAGGAAGTTTTTCTTCATATCTAAGCACCTCCCTCTGCCATTTGTATCTTGTTGGAATTCTATTAACATATCTAGCATGGAAAGTTCCATCAGATACACTATATCTCTGGGTATATGTGTGTGATTTCTGTGTATGTTTGTGTGTGTACATGTATATGTGTGTTTGCATTTACTTTTCCCTCATTGATGTGTGTGTGTGTGTGTGTGTGTGTGTGTGTGTGTGTGTGTGTGTGTGTGTGTGTGTGTGATTTCTCCCATTGTATGTGTGTGTGAGACAGATACATTGAGTCCTCTGCATGCTCTCTCCTATCTCCTAACTCTTTAATCCTTGAAACCTTTCAAAGAGAAGCAGTAATCTGTACATTCATCTCTGGCAAAAAAAACAGTCTATTACATAATATTCAAAAACACATGATCGTGACCAAAGAACAAATGTTCCAGGGCACTTATAAGATCAAAGCCGGCAGAGAGATTTGAAACTCTTGCTCATCTCAAATGCTTGGTCTGTCTTGTCAGATCTTTTTCCCAGCTGACTAATAGCATTGTCTGGTTGTGCTCTCCATTCAGTTCTAGTGTCTGCGTCTTTGATTGGAAGGCTCCTCTGGAGTTCAGCCAATCAGACTGAAGAGGCCTTGAAACCCATGTTCAGGGGTGTGCGGGTCCTCTCAGGATAGAATCAATGATCAGGTCCTTAGCATAGGCAGTCAATGCCAAGGATGCAGGGTACTGCAACTACATACTAATGAACCTCTCGACCCGAACACCACTGCATCAGCACTTACATAACAGCAACCCTTTTTAATGAGAGCTTGACGAAAGAGCAACGGTTTTATCACATCTGTACATGCTGTACATGGCAGTTGCATCCAGAACAAAATTCAATGATCAATTATACAATGCAAATCCCAGCACTATGACTTTTCACACAGTTTTAGTGTGATTAATATCCATCTAAAGCCACTCACTGCTCTGTAAGTTCTTATTCTGCTCATTAAAACTGATGGCTGCAGGTAAGACGTGGTGCTGAGAGCGTGGACATGTGCTGTTTGCATCTTTTGTATATTATGGGGTTTTTTGAGGATTAGTATGATCTTCAGTCTTGCCTCATTTTCGATTTAATATTATACTTATTTGGAGCTCTTGTCTATGTAGTCACTGTGTGGCCGCTTTTCTGTGCACTGGAGAATGTCATTTTAACTTTTGTACAATTAATGAGACCATTTCAGCATGCGTGCATGTATATGTACTCCAGAAACCAGATGTTATAGCCTGATACATCTGCGTAATTCCTACTGTAAATGTGAAATTAGTTATATAAAATAGACACTTAGCATACATGTAGTGTTGATTTATATTTAGACAAGGTACATTTAGGTTCACCTTTATGAGGATATGTATATCCCTTCATATCAAGCCGCTGTGGTAAGTGTTCACATATTGATTTGCAGTCCTCCACTCTTCTGGATATCCAATGTCTGTTCACCACAGAAGCTCTGTGGGAATGATTTATGCAGTCTTTCACCTCCTAAACAAGGGTGGAATACTCTGGTCCTGTGATTCTACATGTGGTTTTGTTATTACATGGCCTATTGTACTGCCTTGATCCTCTTTCATCTCACCTGGTACAGGTAGCTACTGCATTCCTCAACAGTAATGCTTTTGACAAATTGGTAATGACAGTGTTCTTGTTTGTGTGAGACAGTGGCACTAGCACAACCCTTGAGATTAGAGGTAAAACAAACTTTCTGCCTCCTTCGATATGGGAGAATTATTGCACGGTCCACCCTGCAATCATTTATTTTTCATGTTTCAGAATATACAACTGTAATATCAGCAAAACATTGTCTTCTTAGATTTTTTTTTTCTGCGCAAGCTGGCTGTCGTGTTTCACCTTCATTGCAGAAGAACTCATTTGCCGCACACAGAAACTCTCGAAAAAAGCCTCCCGTTTCAATAAATTTGATGAATCACTCCCACATTGTTCTTCGCCACAGCTCATGTCTTCCAGCCAAACCACCATCAGATGAATAAGCAGATGCCGTAAAAATGAATACTTATTGCCTTATTTTTCATGTTACATTGTATCTTTCTAACTTCCAAGTTCTGATCATCAAGGGTAATTCATGGTTCTTACTGAGCAGCACAATGAAAACAGGGTCAGTAAAAAACGTTGTTGTGGTTCTTATTACTATTAGTGTCATGCAGCAGATGCCCTCATCCAAGGCAACCTACAATGCTGGATACAATTACAATAGAACAATGAAAAAAATCCAGAATCAAACCCATTTGAAGAAATCAATAACATATTATGAGTTGAAAAAATACAATTTCTATACAAAGTTAAAACACAGTATAGATCAAAAGCAAGCCTGTGAACAATATCTGCAAAGATAATGACAATGGGGTAATGCCACTACATGAAGACAAAATAGATATACAGATAAAAAGGTAAATTAAAGAGTAGCAAAGTTTATGGTTATCTGAATCGACTGCAATAAAGATGAGTCAGTTATGGATATGTACCAATGTGTACATGCTGGGTCATGTGAATTCAGTGCAAGGCAACTGAGTTTCTCACCCTGTTTTTCATCCTGTATGGACAGGCCCCTCTGACGCACTTCTCCTGGGAAACCATTTTACAATCAGTATCACACAATCAGTATCGCACAATGTTCAATAATGTTTTGACAGTGTTTGGCAGTTCTTTTTTTCCTCCATAGGTTAGAACTTTAAAGGAGTGCCCCCTTTAACCTGGATTGTCAGTCAACCATATTGATGAGCCAGGATGTATTGAATTTGTAAAAGATTTCTGCCCACATAAGACAAACAAAGAAGAGCATAGAGTGAAACTATGTGTCATCTATTGATTTCAAAACCTCTAGCGAGATGAAGGGGAAAAAAATCCCTCCAAATGACTGTTCTATGGGGATGATGGAATAGGATGATGGGGTGGCAGTGTAGCATAATTGTAAGGAGCAGGGCTTATAACCAAAAGGTTGCTGGTTTGATTCCCCACTGGAGCACTGCTGCTGTACGCTTTGGCAAGGTACTTAACCCAGAACTGCCTCAGTAAATATCCAGCTGTATAAACTAATAACCATGTAAAAATTGTAACATATGTAAGTTGCTCTGGATAAGAGCATCTGCTAAATTCTGGTAATGTAACGATAACTGCCTCCTGATTGGTTAGCCTGTCCATTTTCTCATTTATATCATTGTTTGAGTGAATGTAGCTGAGAGTGGGCACAGAGAAGTGTGCAGTGAAACATAAAACCAACAGGCTAATGCCATGTGGAATACCATCCAACAACCCGCCTGTGATGAATCCACCAGCAACATTCACATTTCACCTCACACTGTTTTCCCTGTGTGTGTTCTCTGCTCTGTGACCAGAAATGTGTTCAGTATAATATGGGACATTACTATTTATAAGCATGCCTCAAGGTGTATTTTTATTGCATTTTTTAGTAGAATTTCTTTAGTTTTGTCCTGTCACCCCAGGTAAAACAGTACTGTTAACACAGTAACAGAAAATTATGTGTTTTGAGCTCTGTTTGCAGCTTGATATTTGCAGCGTAACTCTCAGTGTTTGATAGGGAAAGACTCAAAGCAATGCCAAGGTGTGACTGTATTAAAGCACCATGGAAATACATAAAACAGTGGCTTACAAATTAAAATGTACAACAAATCTACTGGTATTAGAGCTGTATCAAGTATAAAAGAATTTGACCTCATTTATGTATTTTCCCACAAATCCACATAAAAATAGATTGGACTGCCACATAGAAATGCCAGCTTATGAATCTAATCTTCTTATCAACCATTCTTTATGTATATACTAATGTATACATATAATATGTAAAATAAGCATAAAAATTTATTAGGAACATAATTTGAAATATGTCAGATTTTACTTGGTGACAAATAAAGTAATTTGATTATACATTCTTATACAAGTGTATTCCACAATATTAACTAAATGGTACAGAAGAAGGTGGTAATAACTAATATAAATTTCCAATATATAGTATATTCTAATATACAGCATATTTTGTCATATATGTATAAAAAATATCCCTTATACTGTATGATGTTGCATGGTTGACCTTTTCTATCATAGATAATTAAGAGTTGAGTAGAGACGTGACATGTGAAGCAGCAGTCCTACATTCCAGTGACAAAATAAGTTCCACAGACAACCGGTTGTGAGGACAATGCTACTACCGGCAGGTCCCTTGCTCTAAATATAGACACTGCCTGTACGTGCGTTTGCAAATGAGGAAGTCATTATGCTTATGTGTGTCCCCTGCATCCCTGAAACGTGAGAAATTTCAGGTAAGGTGAGTGTTTCAAAGGTTAGGTAGGATGTGTCAAATCCAGGGTCTGACTTTGAATATACTAGTTGGCTGCTGATTTTTTTTTTTTTAATTTCATAATATATATAGAGACAAAACATTTGAGTTTTGATTGTTTTGTTGTGAGAGAGAAAAATAGTCTTGTCTGACTTCTTAAAATAATCACATTTTTGGGATATGAAATATATAACTGACTGCTTAATCTTGCCCATATAAAATTACATATTGAAAATATACTTTAGCCAATAGCACTTTTATCCCAATCAGTATACTTAAAGGATATACATTATTGCTGTTTTGGTATATTTCAACATATTTCTGATTTGCATTATTGCATTTACATTATTGGATCATCCAATTTTACATTATAGTATTCAATCCACAAAAATCTGTAAACTGTAAACACTGTGACTATTGGCACATTATATTATTGATGGTTGGCAAACATACTTAAAAATAAATGTAGAATAATGTTCATGCATACCAAAGCAGTCTCATGGGAATAACAGCTCTTTTCCACAGAAATACAGGAAAGAGTGAACCGCAATTTGACTAGAGGCATGGAAGGTTATTTGTACAGTATTATAAGGTCCCCAAAGGTTACTACAGATGTAACAGATAATGAGGTTACCAGCTTTCCTGCGTGACTGTACTCTGAAATCTAAAATTGCAACCTCTCGAAGCACTTTGCAACACAGAACACATTAATGTCCCTTCATTTGCATTTCAGAGCAGCTGGCTATGTGCACTGCGTGTATAATCAGTAACTAACCCCACTAAAACGCTCATAAGGCCCTCTCTTAACACTTGTCTACACTACGCTAATTAACCTCCATTGGCAATGAGGGCATCCGCTTAAACAGCAACTGTGAATTGACTATTAAGTCTTAAAACAGTCACATTTGTGGGTCCCCTAATATTGATATTTACATGTACACTTACATTACATAATCCTCACTTATACTTTTTTGTTTATACTTCTCTGTAGCTAATGTTTCCAGTATGATAGGGTCAAGTTTACCATCTAGCCACTAATGCTATCTAATGAACAGAGCACTGTTTTGAGCAGGACTCTTATCACAAATCCCTAGATAGCGTTTTCTAAACAAAACCATTTCTCATGCCATGTGGATCACTTCGGCTTTGTCTGGCCCTCCATGGCTTAGCAACGTGGGGGCGGACAGAACAACTCGATGCCAGAGCCGTCATCGCTTCTTCCTCCTGTGCCAACTGGGGCAATGAAAAACCCGGAGCTCTGCGCTCCGCAGATCCAGTGATTTAAGCTGCTCTCATTAGTCGTGTTTTAAACAGGAAGGATTAGGAAGTTTACACTCAGCCTTTAGGGGGTGCAGATTGAGGTGCTCGGTTAAATGTACAGAGGCCCTTCTGCCGGCCCTGTCTTCCCACCCTCCTCAGAGCCCTGGCCCCGGCCCATATTTTAAACAAACGGGGGTTCCTGTGGAAGGCCACTGACGTGCAGGCCCAGAGCAGCTCCTCGCTGATGGATGGAGTCCCGCTCGGAGAGACCTGGGTGTTGGCAGAATTTCACAGCATTGTTCTCTGCGTCCCTCTCCGAGAGGAAGTCCTGCCACGTTCAAACCCCCCCCCTGCTCTCCAGGATATCCCCTCGGCCTGTAAGCTTTCCCAAGCCCTGGCCAGAGCTAGCCGGCTGCTCCAGACAAACTGTGCATTTGCTTACCGCGGCACTATGCTGAGCTGGCACTGGGAACCTGAGCTGGTTCAGCAATACATGGTCACTGACAGGTAGAGAGCTGATAATGACCTGCCCTCTGAACGGCACCTCTCCCCAAATACATTTCCTCACTTGAGGGAAGTTTCAGCTTGGACATCTGCAAGGACCACGATTCGCTTAGGTTGCAGTGAAGTGCTTTTGGGCTGAAGTCCCGCCACTTTGAAGAATCAACCAAATTTGAAAAAAAAAAAGATTGCAACAAATCATTTATTCTGCAAGGCTATGGCCAATGTATGAGGAAATTTCATGTGATTTGCTCATTGGTATTATGAATGAAAATGTGTTAGCAGATGACATGGGCTCCAGTGGCAGTGACATCACAGCTGCAAGAGTTTTCAGAACAAGCAGAGAAAAGGGGCAAAAATACCTCATGTCATCAATGCAGAGTCACATAAACCTCCAATGAAGTAGAGTGCACAATGCCTAATATTACAAGCAGTTAGCAGTCCGACATAGGAGCTAATGATTGAACAGAGCAAAGTGTGGGAAATGATGCATTACATCCTGAACACAGAAGCAAAAACAAGTGCATTGCCTTGAATGCTGAGTTGGTCCATTCACACACACACACACACACACACACACACACACACACACACACACACAATCACACCTGCATGCAGATGCACACACACGCATATTTGCATTTTTCAATATGTATTGTGCACAGAATGCACTTTAATAAGTGATGGAATTCGTTCTATCACTTTAGGCCACGATGAAAAACTTTTATTCTTTTCACAAAAGAATTATTGTTATCAAATAGATAGATATGCAGTGACACAATAACAGTCCCCATGGTGATAACTTTGTCATGATTCAAAAGAATATTACCCCAACCGTCTCTGAAGAAAAATTACTGATAAATAAATTATAAAAAAACATAAAAGGTCCAACTTCAGATTAAGTCGCAAACAGATATAACAATTGTTACATACATCATACATACAATGTCTCCTTGGAAGGCAGCCATGTTGAGTCCTCCTTCCCAAGCGACCTTATCGTCAGTCAGCGAAACGCTGTGGGAAAAAGTCTCTACCTAATGGGTCTGGTGGGGGAAAACAATGGCTGAGAGTGAGGGTGGGGGTGAGGGGGAAGACGTGGGAACCGTTGAAACCAGCAGGCGGAGCTCCCTGTGTCACAGTAACAAACAGGCCCATCATGCCACAGTGGAAAGACAGGAGTGCAAGCAGAAAATAATGGGGACAAGAAATAAAAATATCCTCATTGTGCAGAAATAGCTGCCCCGCACGTGTAGTCATAGCACTGTTAAACTGCCAGCGGGCTGTGGGGTGCGAGATCAAAATCGCGCTCGTCTTCAGAATTAAGATACGATTTGCGTCACACAATCCACTACTTTATATTAGTATTTTGTATTAAAAGCGACCAATATAATGGGCGTAGTCTGCAGCACCATGCAATAATTAAACTGTTTTTATCCACAGGGCTAGTGTGTACCACATGTCAAAAAAAGGCAGAGATTGGGAGAGGGATTAGAAAGCCCTCTGCAATTCAGCAGCATCTGCACAAATATCTGATTTTATAATGAAAGGAGCGTCTGGAATTTAAACTGAAAAAGTTGAGCTTCAGGGCAAAGTCATTTTCATACCACCTCCTCTGCATCTTGTTCGCGTGACTCACTGATATTTGCAGTGTTAAATTCTCCCGGCTGGATCTCTGCACCCCCCCCCTTCAGAACATCAAGAAGGTCACTCATTTTACGAGACTTCATTCCATCCCATTGTGGCCAAAAAGGCATGAAAATTCTAATCAGCCCAACACCGGCGAAATCATATCGAGGCCCTGCAGGATTTGCGCCACTCTAATACATCTTTGACCCCCCTGTGCCATCGCTGTCCCCCTCCACTTTAGACAAATTGCCTTGAAAAACGCTTCGTTTGAGAGCTGCATGTTTTATGTGAGAGAAAACAGAGAGGGATGATCCAGCTCATCACAGTGAATAGGAATGATAAATGGTCTGGCTGATTACACTTGTGGTGATTAATGGCGGTCTATTAAGGATGCCCATCCTGTGGCCTCTGTGCTTATGCTGGGCCACATGTATGGGGGGGCCTAACAATGGCCTATTGCTGCTCATTGCTGAACCACATCTTTAATTAAGGAACCATGTCGATCTCTAACAATATGAATCTCATGAATATATGAAGTGGGGGGGAACCCAGTGGGAGCGTGGGTCACTCACCCCCTGCACCCCCTGCACCCCCCTTCCCCCCTGCACCCCCTGCACCCCCCTTCCCCCGCACCAACCCCACCGGCACTGCTTTCAGCAACCCGAAGTACTTGAGTGAAGTGAAAGAATAGGAGGCCACTGATTGCCTTCCTGTCCATCTGCCCACATCTGCACTGCGCCCTCATGGGAAGGCGGCCTGGCCCTCCTCGGAGCGCACGGCACAGGGGGAGTGGAGAGGCCCCGTGATGACAGACAGGCCGGGAAAACCGGCGGAGGCCTTGCTGAAACGTCCCTGCCGCTCTCACGAGAGAAGGGTGACCTTGGGCTCACCTGCCAGGCCTCACCTTATGTTACACCCCAGATCACATCCCAGATCGTTTGGAGGACTGGAGGTTTTCATGTCAAGAACACAATCAGAATAGCATGAAGTATCCTGTACTGTAGAGTGTGAGAGTGTGTATGTATATGTATGTTTTTTTTCATACACTGTATGTGTGCATGTGTATGTGTGTGTGTCTACACTCACCACAGAAGGATAAATGGGATAAATCTACAAAAATTATAAAGCTTTCCCAATGATTTAGTTTCTTTTAAATATTAAAAAAGCTTTGTGGTCTGAATACTGCCTTTATCATGAAATAGAATGTTGAATTAATTAGCTCCACAGGAATTTAATTATTTGGTGTTTGGTGATTGGGCAAAGGGAAAGATCAGTTTTTGTAAAGGTTTTAATTTAAGTGGGAATTTAAAACAATGAACTGGAATTCTGAAGAGAGGCCTACACTGCATTAATTGGGCTAAGATATTGTTA